>JAVYIG010004020.1:0-174674 GCA_035222895.1 Strongylocentrotus droebachiensis
CTGACCTTTTAAATTACTGGAAAAATAGATATTATAAATGATTAGTGTTAGGCTCAGAATTATTCAACAACATTCCCCCCCCCCCCCCCATTTATTAAAAAAATGATGAATCAATTTAAGCAATGCACCTGAAGAAAATGAAAGCAAAGGTACAAGACCCCCCCCCCCCAAAAAAAAAAAAAAAAAAAAAAAAAAGATTCTCCATTACTGTCATCAAAGCAAAGCAACTGATACACTCTCTTCCACCTACATGCATATTTGTTGCTTAAGAATTGTTGTCTTTTGCTGGTTGAAATGTATTGCTCACAATTTCTCATGAAATAGGAAGTGAATGTTGTTCGTTTACACGCACAGATGACCTTTTTACATAAACCTTTCACTTCATGAATGAAACAAATTATTACCAAAAACAAATGGTTGTTTCTTTAATGAAAGCACTTGTCCTTAATGATTTAGTTACAAAACAAATAAACAATATGTAGATAATATTGTCTTTGACAATTTCTGGGCAATTTCCATCAGGTCTTGGACCATTCCTGCACGGGGGTGTCAGAGGTCATCCATAGCTGAGGGACAGTGTGGGATTGGTAAATGAAATGTGTTGCAATTCTTCAGGAAATAGGAAAAATATTCTAGTAGTTATCTTCTTCTCTTCCAAAGACCTAAATTTGGACAGCATTGTGGAGTTATCACATCCAATCTTCTCTTGTAATCTTTTTCTGACTCTGATTTGAGAAAGAGGATCAATCTCGGCCTACTGGGCATGCCACCTGTTGAGAGTTTCAAAACAAGCGTTGCGAGCAGCGAGGCGGAGTGAAATCTGATCCTTTTCCCAGACTTTTTTCCCCTCTGTGTGGTAGCCCTATGAAACACGGACCAGCCCAGCCCCAACACTGACACTTTCTAGATCTCACAACAGTAACCTCACTTGACTTATGTGCATGCTAACAACGGAACAAAAAACATTTTCCCAGTTGTTCTGTGACTGAACCTTGTGTGTATTCTGGAGTATCTGGAGTTTGAAAGTCTGGAAACTTATATGTTGGATAATATTCATTGGAAGTGTTTCACCATGTTGAAGATGCCAATGCTTGTATTGAAGGTGAGTAGGGATTTAAAAACAATCATGAATGTGTATAGTTATGAATGAAGACCAAGAGTTGGTCGTTGCCTGGTCTGGTCTGATGTCTAATGGCTACCTGCTGCATGCATGCCTTGCTGCACAGTGTATTTCTGGTTGGATCAGTCCGGGTATATAGGTCATTGGATGTCAAAATGGCTATAACTTTATCACTTATATGATTCCATTGTATTCCATGAACAGAAGCTGTTTTATTTTGTGTGTAGTTCATACTACATACAACATATTATAATTCATAGTAGCAAAGTAAGAAAACAAATTAGTCGCATGATTAGAAAGTTAAATCGATTGTGATATTTGTGTGGTGCCCATGTGCTGGCCCTACAGTACTGTGGTTCGCTTTTGTGGGTCCAAGTCTTATTTACTCTGCTGTGCATGATAGTGCTTTAATGATTGTTCTCAAATTATTAAATCCAGTGTCATTTTCACAGCAGTATTATAAGTATTCCCATTAGAAAGTTGTTTGAAAGTTACCAAAGTCTTAGAAATAGATGATAGCATTGAATAATTAACAAAACATCTGATCTTATCTACTAAATTCTATGTTAAGAGATGTCAGATCCCACTGTGGAAGACCATGAAGAATCCAAGTGACAGAACCAAGGGCTTGAGAAAAGGAAAGTTTCATAATAGCTGCATTTACACTGCAAGAAAAAAACATTATTTTTTTCTCACATTACAATGTTTTATATTGAAAGTTGCTAAGCAACGCCCTATCAACACATCAATCCCAAATTTAAAAACCTAACTCTGGAGTGTTTTTTTTTAAATGCCGACAGAAACTTCACCGGTTTTGGCAGTGTAAATACTCGCTCTCAAAACACTTGTGAATCTTTCCTGTTTTTTGCTTCCTTGCTATAGCATGCAATGCAGCCACATGCAGGTAGTGCATGCGCACAACTCACCAAGGAAAAAAAAAGAATTATCAAACACAGAAATTTCTTATGGGTTTTTCCCTGTAGTGTAAATGTCAGTGCAAATTTTGCTAATACTATCATCTTTGAAGATAGATTCCAGACATGTTTACCACCCCCTGATTGGTAATATCACACCTTAGACTGAAGAACAGGTGCATCCTAGATATAAAGTGGGTCGTTGACTTGGCGGCCTTCGTCAACATATTTTAACATCATAACTAAAATCTTTACCATCCCAAGATGCGGCTCCTTGCATGGCCATGTAGAGTCGAGCAATCCATAGAATGGTACCTGTGACCTAAATGCTTATGTGTGTGTTATGATATGGAAGGTTGCATAGATAATTATATCAGGGCTTCATACTCACATATTTTTTTTTGAGGGGGGGGGGGCAGCACTTTGAAATTTCTAGGGTGTGTGGCATCAGCATGTTGTTCAGATTTTGACAGTTTGGAAGTTTTGGGGGTCCAGGAATTATTATTGGGTGCCCATGTGTCCTGGGTGCCTTTCAATAAGCACTGGCTATGTAAATCATTTGCAAAGTTTGCTTTGGCAATTTACTGGGTTATAGATAGTCTATCGGTTTTGATAAAGGTGAAGCAATGTTGTGTTGTGCTGAAGTGGCATCTGAAGAATGGGATCGTTGAGCCCCGTAGAGTTGTCCTTGGTACGGACTGGTCAGCATCTACACTCTGAATTCAAGCTGATTGCCTGGCTCATCATGTATGGTTATAAAGAAAGTTGTACTAATATTAAAGTTAATTCAATTAATTCAATGATGGGGGTAGGCCCGACAGAGGTAGCTGTAGTCTATTGGTATAGTCAAAATTGAAGTGTCACTCAGTGGGACAGAAGTTCAGAACTGATAACTGAAGAATAGTTTCTTGAAGTCACTATGCCCTCAACTTAACCTATACAAATATTTAATTTGAGCTGATTTTTTTATAATTCCTTTTAAAGCAATAAGTGGAAGGTGTTACAGATATAGGCAGTAGTTTGCTTTGACCCTAATTTCATGTACACTTAAAGATGGTGTCTACAGCCTTGATTTACATTCAAAGCCATGATCTTGATTATATCAAGAGGAAGGCAAAAATTTGATAGCTATACTATATATTCTAAAATAAATGCAACATTTGTATTTTGAATTTGTGGAGGTCCTGAGTGATCTTTGTTTCACTGGGTGGCGTCTCTCCTGGACTCTTTTCCTCTGGTATTTTAATAATCATATTTAAGAGGCTGGCGGCATGAATATAATCGATCTATGTTTCTAGAAATCCATTGTGCTAACAAAAAATGAATGCAACATCCCACTTGTGTTTTTACCTGTACAAATAAAGGCTAGGTCAAACAAGTCTATGTCTCACCAGGAAATGGGTACAGGAAATAACAGACAGTAGAATACTATCATTAGAACGGGTTGGGTGGAAGAGATAGAAGCTTTGAATATACAAATGTTTATCATATCAGATTCAGCTTGGTAGTAAAGTGACCCGTTCACACTCGTAAAAGGAGATGTAGCGCAATTGCCTTTAACAAGACCTGCACGGTGGGCAGTTGAATCCCCTGATCAGGATAGTTAGGAAAACATCAAAGATTTAGATCTACAAATGTTTATCATATCAGATTCAGCTTGGTAGTAAAGGGACCTGTTCACACATTTTAAAAGAGATGTATAACGGGATTGCCTTAAACAAGAGTGCTCCTCTTTGAATGTGAACAAGACCTGCACTGTTGGGCAGTTGAATCATCTGATCAGGGTAGTTAGGAATACATCAAAGATTTAGATCTACAAATGTTTGTTTTATCAACAATGAAATCCTTCTTGATTATGAAGGACCCTATTCGCACCTGTAGATTAAGAGCATGTAAAGGCAGGGTCGCCCTTAATAAGAAGGCTTACCGAACACCCTTTTCATGACTCATGAAATAATAGCTCTAGTCGCACATAAAAACGTTATTGGAATGCAATATTTATATTTGTTCATATTGTGCATGAATGAATTGCACCATGTATAATAACTGTAAAGCACTAAGAGAAACTGTATTTTATTTTAAACTCCATATAAATCCACATTATTATAACTGTTGTTATACTATTATCTAACTAGGAAGATGCATAGTAGACAAATTTTAATACCAAAATATATCATTCAATTAGATTAGGTTCTATAATTGAGACAGGATATCTCAAGTGACTTCACCAAACACATACAGCCCTTCTGAATATATTTTTATTCTGTTATTGAATCTTGTAGCAGGTTCACCCACGACATCCTCATTTTTGGAATCAAAGTTTACCACACCTAAGGAAGAGAAAGGTCTAATTCATTTTTCTAAAAACCTTATTGAGTTAGCTTCTTTGTACCCCATGATGTGGGATGACTTTCCAATGGGGGTGTACCATTCAGTCACACTGAGCTTCTCCCTCATTCAGCTGTGAAAGAAATTGGTTCCTCCTTGGATCTTTGCTTCTTGTTTGCATTTTTGCTGGGATGAACGTTGTTATCGCAAAGGGTGATGAACGTTTTTTCAACTCTCCAATGTTGTATCTCTACTTTCAGAGGATTGAAATTGAAGAGAACAAGATGTGCAGTATCTTTCTATCTAGTCTACTTTGTCTAAATTGTACAAGAAAGAATAAAGAAACAAGTTTTTACTATTCATTGATTAAATGCATAATTTTTACAAAATAGTTAGTGTGGTCCATTGAAATCACCATTATTGTTTTGATGTTAAATATCAAACTTTATTATTTCCAGACTGTTTTGTATTGTAAACATGACATTGTTAGTCCCCAGACTACTGCCTTTTACTATATTTTCAATGTTAATAAACCTGAACCGAATTGAATCTAATTGAAAAGAAAAAGATGAAAGTGAAAAAAATAAAGAATAATTTAATTCTAAACTTGTTAGATTTCCTTCTGAACCAATTCTACTGGACTTTTATTCATATTGGTCATGATTTCTACAACTTTTGATTGATTTATAGCAAGTTGCTTATCTTGTGACCTAGTTTGTAAGATTAATATGAAAAGGATTTACAGTTTTGTTTACCAAAGTGTATGCAATCACTTTAAATAGAAAATCTTGTATAGATTTCACATGATTGGAATGTTCACACAAAAATATCATCAGAACTGCATGATCATTACTCAATACCTTTAATTGCTATATCCAGTTATCATGCTTAGCCAATAATAAAGTTATCACAAGATTGGAATGTTCACACGAAAAAATCATCAGGACTTCATGATCTTCACTCAATATCTTTCTATATCCAGTTATCATGCTTGGACAGCAAGAAAGCAATAGGCCTATACGTTGCAACTTTCATGGACAGTTGAAGCTTGTTTTCTTTACCTGCATGGTTGCATATGTCATGAGAGAGAAGAGGTAAATAGGACCGACATCTCCAATTTACTCTTCTCTTCTTCAAGGAATAAATTATGTCTCATCAGGTCCTTGAATCGCTGTGAGCGTTTTTATATTGACCTTGGCCTTCTGTGTCCGATATACTTGAGAGGGGGGGGGGGGGGGGGGGGAGAGAAAGGTATTTAAAATGAGATATAAAGCATGCTCCACTTCCGGAGCCTGAAAGCTATATTCAGCAGACCATCCAATTTTTACTCTCAACATATTCCTAAAATTTATTTTATAGTAGTAATGAAGATGGTTAGCGACAAGTGTGAAATTAACTTGCAGGTTGAAAACTTAATTAATGAGGCTTTATGCAATTGAATTGAAACTACGCAATGAAGATATTGTCAAGTCATTCAATATTTTGTGATATTTCATTGATTTACATTTATCAAATGGCAACCTGTGTTAGATGGTCATATGAATGCATATGAAAGGATTCATACATCATAGAAAATTGATTTGAAATATCAAAGTGAAGGATGCTGTGGAAAATGCAAAAACTTAACGTAAAATGCATAATTGTTATAGATCATAATTTTATGCATATATACCATCTCAATGAGACTTAATGTTAAACTTCATTCAGATACATAAATATGAAAAAAGAACTTTCATTTAACAAACATCTCTAACCATTTCACCTTTTGCATTCTGGACTACATTTTACTAAGCTATACCTACGCAAGAGAAGGACAAATTCCATCAAAAACTGAGAAAGGAATCTCTTACATAATCATAGTCCATAAATATTTTGTAAACATAAATAGAGATGTGAAAAGGGAAACTTTTCATCAATGCAATGGCATAAGCTGCTGATTCTCACTGAAGTTGGACGATCGCCCATCACATCATCTGCCCACCTTCGCCAATAATTGAGTTGTCCTTCATTTGTTTTGATGCCATCTTTAGTTTGAATTATGTGGGATAAAAGGTCGCCAGCTGTGTTGAGTTCGTTCCAAGAAGCCACTTGTTGATTATGTTTTATGTCGCTGGTGACTGGCCTCGGCCTCGCCTTGACAGTGACTACCCCCATATTTATTCTTAACTGTTGTGCAAAAAAAGTGATGTTAGGCGCATTTATACTGTCAAATACCTCATTTAAAAAATTGCAATGTTTTGTCCTACCGTTTACACTTGCGCTGAAACATCACCGTACCGACTAAATTTAAACTCAGTGATGTTTTGGCATGTTCTGCCATAAAATTGGTAACAATACAGAAGTGCTGAAAGTCACGTGCCAAACAATGGGATGTTTCAGCTGCTACCGTTTACATTACCAAACATCACCAAACACAACACGGACATTTAAAAAAAATCACACTGGCTTTGAATGTTTCTGACTTGACATCACTGAAAGATCGCAGTCAGTCCCCGGTTTGGGGTCTTTTGGCCTGTTTGGTTGCAAGTGTAAATGGCCGTACTGATGAATATAGGCCAAGGACTGGAATAACCTCCCAACCTCCATAGTAAGCAGCCCATCATTAACCACTTTTAAGAACAATCTACTTAAACATTCCCAATAATTTGATTTGAGTCAACCCACACACAGCGTGCTCTGTCTACAAATACGTTAGCGTGGATGTGTCTGGAAAGGACATTTTGCTGACCAAATCATACAGATACAGATACAGGTTTATTTCTCCATATTTTGTTAATAACATGCCAATGATTAGTCGTAATGTTATGATGGGAGACTTTTGATCCTAGGATTAAAGAGTTTGCTAGATTTGTTTTCCATTCAATATGCCAACTCTATATAGAAACAGTATCAGACAAGAGTGTGAACGTGCTATCTAAAATGACCTTTGATCATTAAAAAAATTCCATTCCACAGAACAGTGTATATCTTTTTTTAAGACAAACTTTAGGAATGTCCTTAATTACTCAAAAGATTTGTTATTGAGAGGGGAATGGCAAAATGTGCCAAAGCGAGACTTTCATATCCAAGTGGTAATAATTAGGTAATTTTTGTAGATTATATTGTAAATATCTTTAAAAAAGAGGAAACATGTGGACAGGAACGACTAAAGAGAATGATGACTCTGACTGCAGCTAGGGCATTGTAAAGAGAAATAACCTTACTTTTGTAAGTTGTGGTTATCCACACAATGTGTCACCATTTTCTCAGAAATATAGCTATTTCTTTAGAGAATGGATAGCACTATTGAATCATGCTTTGCTGAATAATTAAAAAAGTGATATTGAATTATTATGAAACAGAGAAATGTTTGTGTGAGATGCCATAGTGTGTATAAATAAAACATGTATTTGATATTGATATCACATTAAGAAATTCCTCTATGTTTATTAGAACTCTGCTGTAGTAAGCTTGTTTACACACTGCACATAATATTATTACAATTTTTTTTTTTTTTTAAAGCTTTTTTGCCTTTATTCAGATTTTCATAATTATACAAAATGATGAATAGGAACACAACTGTTCTTACAGTATAAACATACATGTAGTACATTGTCTCATACATTATAAACACAGACATATTTAAAAAATATTTTCCATAAGTATCCAAACTAATATAGTACACATTCAAACAAGTGTACAGAATGTGCCCCAATTCCTTTAAAAAAAGGAGAAGGTGACGGTAATACTTGAATACAACATTATAAAAAGGAACAATTTTTACAACATAATATGCAAATTAATTAGTTCAATATAAATTAAGCAATCTGAACAAAGATTTTCTTTTATAAACAAAAAGTATAAGGTGAAGGTGCTGCTTCATAACCCATGACAAAATATGTTATATTTACATATACTAATACGGTGCATTTTTCATGCTAACTATATAAGGGTCTTGTATCAGTGGAGGTCTGTAACTATACCGTTATTTAAAAAATATATAAATATGAAATAAAAAAAAACAAACAAACACGATAGCAGATAAATGTTCGGATCGATGGGAAAGTGAGTGAGTGAACAGGAAACAGGAATTACAATATAATTATATACAATCAGTTCCCCTGTCTTAAGGGGTAAAATTTTCCCATTTTTGATAATGTATTGGCAGTTTGTCCTTTAATTTTGCTTTTTCATGTTCAACTTTTTTTGAGTTCTCTACAGCCTTACATATTTCTTTACTAGTTGGGAACTTTCCATTTTTACGATTACTGTAAATCATATATTTGACCATAATCAATACATGATTTAACAATATATTATCTTTCATATTTTTTCTGAAACCAAGCAACACATCAATCCATTGCATATTAAGAAACTGAAACATCTTTAAACTGTTTCCCATCTCATTCCATATTCTGGTCCCTTCAGAACATTCAAAGAAGATATGACGATAGGTTTCTACTTCTTTTCTACAAAAGGAACATAAATTTGACCGTATTAAACCAAAAAGATACAATTTATCATTACAAAATATGATGTTATGTAAAAGTTTATACTGAAATTCCCTTAACTTCCCATCTAGAGTGGAAAATCTGGGGATTGAGAAACATGTTGTAGTTTCCGACTTATCTAGATTTAAAGCTATTACAATGATGAGATACATAACAAGTATAGCTCCCCCTAGTGGCATGACAGGGTCAGCTTAGTGTGTCTATGGACTGGAATATTCAGACCCAATCATTTTTAGACCAGTTTGCTGAAATAACATGATCATTTCATAGTCTAAAACGACACTGGTAGGTTCAAACATTGAGATAATTCTAATAACCTAGGTGTATAATTGATATTAAAACACATTAGCAAGGTAGAAGTAACTTTTATGGAGAAAAATAAATAAATCAGAGCAACTTACAATTTCCAAATAAACAAAGTTTAGATGTTTAGACTAGCTGTCACAGCTGAGACCTTTATTACCATTATTTTATAAACATTGGTGAAAAGTTGATATAAATATTGTATTCAGAGGGCTTTGGCATGTATCCAAATATTGCTAGGAGACCGCTTGCCCAATGACAATCTGTCATTAAAAAATTGACCCCATATAACTTCAGTCCCATAGATCTGTCATGTATATTGCAATAGTCTGCTAGTTTATATGCTAGTGAAATATAGAAGAAATAATGGGACAAAAAGCTTCTTTTGCTTTAAACAATAAAGCAGACACAGCAATACCCCTGTCTGTTTGCTATTAGTGTATGCATCATGAATATTCATGAGTTATCTCCTGGCTCTTCCTTCAACTTTAGACCAATGGTGTGGCCCAGAGTGTGTTTGCACCCACTGGACCGTGAAGCCTGTTTCCTATTCGCTCAGCACAGCCCAGGACAGCCCCAAATCATCTTGTGTAAACACAGAGCGATCGTCCTTTGTTCTCTCTCAAAATCACTCCCATGTGTTTAGGAGGAGGGTAGAGTAGTCTCTCTCTGTCCCTCTGTCTCTGTCTCTCTCTCTCTGTGTCTCTCTTTCTCCCTCTCTCTCACACAACAGTCTTGCTCTTTCTCTCTCTCTCTCTCTCTCTCTCTCTCTTGCTATACTCTTTTCCTCTCTCTCATTGGCTCTCTTGCTATCTTGGGATCTGTATTTATCTCTCTATCTCCTCTATTTTTCTCTCTGTCCCTTCTTTATTTTTCTCTCCTGCTCCTGCCAACACAGAGCCCCCTCTGTGATGTCATATGCCCATATATGGACATAAGTGTGCCACCAGCTTTTGGCCCTGGTGTACTGCATTTGTACTTGAACCAAAGAGCTTGAAATGGCCTTGAAATTCAGACCCTTACATTTTTAGCAGTTTCTTTCATTTATTTCACAATTACCCCGAAGCAATGAACACCTCTGTACTTGGAAACTTCAACTTAATATATAATATCCCTTTATATTTAGATATTTTGAAAGAAATTGACTCTAACGAATGATGAAGAACCATTGTTAATAATTCCTGATTGTGTCAAGAAAAGTACATTAACAGTATGGTATGTGAGACTAAATGATGTTTTGATGTGGGGTTGACTTTTATAGGTATTACCTGTGTTGTGTTGGCAAATAGCCTGGGACTTTGATTGATGAAATTAAGGGCTTATCCCAGAGAACTTTGAAGCTTGATCTTTGTTCTGTGTGCATGTAGTGTAGGACCACATGGTGTAGTAGACAATTGGGGTCTTTGTGACGTGAATTTGACCCCGTCTGACCTTTACCCCACACCCACCCTGAGGGTATGTTGCTTGGTTTGATTGGCTGGCTGTCTACACCACTCACCAGAGTCTTTGAATTCAACTGTTGAGTTATCCCTACCAAAATACACAACGATTAGGATTTAAAATATTGTCCAAAATATGAAACCATTGTTTAACTATTATGGTGTAATATCATCATCATCACTAATAATGATGTTTACTGGTATACCTACATGTACATAACAATATTTTGTTTATGGGTGGTTTTGACTATTCTGATTTGTATGAAAATGTTGCTCTCACCAGGCAAGATTGCACGTCCAGAATATATTGCACATCGTGTGATTGAAGCCAGAAAGGCGTTTAGTATTTATTTGAATTAATATCCTTCTGGCGCTAAACCGACCATATAAAATGCATCCTCAATAAAGTTGTGATTCCAAGCATAATATTACTCTGTAAAACTTATCTAGGCCTATATTTATAAATATCTTGTCATATTTAGTATGGAGCTTTGTATATCAGTAGCATGTCTCCATCTCTTTTTTATCTACAGAAATAACATCAGGCCTTCTCATATATCTAAACGACACAAATGACAAAGTCCTAAAGAAGTTGAATAGCGTTGCACACTTGAAGCAACCAGCACCTGCCAAAGACTGCAAAAACATATACAGATCTTGAAAGAGAGCAAGGGTCTTTAGTTTGAACAGATGTAAAAAATCAAACAAATTTGTGTGTTCATTGACACTCCAAGTCATCAATAAAAACATCTCCTGAACAATGGATAACAATGCATGAATGCTCCCTCGCGATCTTTACAAAGGATCCCGGTGCACTTCGGCACGTGGCTCTGTTTGAAGCTATGCAGAAAGTAGGTTTTTATCAATGGATGGGTGAGAGAAAAAGTAAAATAATTCTTTTGGTGGTATCCCCCCCCCCCCTGAATCGGTAGTTCGGTACTTTGCACATTCTTATTTGTGTAGCTGTAGCGTTCTCTCTCTCTCTCTCCCCCTCTCTCTCGATCTCTCCCCCTCTCTCTCCCCCTCTCTCTCCCCCTCTCTCTCCTCCCCTCATTCTCCAATTTTTATTGTGGCTGTTTACAATATATGGTATATATATCTATATCCACATCAAAATCCACCATATATTTGTTACCCATTGATATTATTACTTGTAATTCATACCACCGCCACACCCCTACCCCACCCCTACCCCTCTACTATTACCCCTGTGCTACCACATCCCCCAATTCCCTATAATATGCAGCACCCCTCTCCAGTCTTCCAGGGTATTCTGATACCCCTCTACCAATGGTGTCCTCTTTACCCAAATATGGTGCCATCCTCTCCCTTGACCTCTGGACTAGGGGTCAATGTCCCAGTCATCCAATATACCACATTCCTATGGAAAAAAAAACAAGAGGAAATATTCCTTTGTGGTCTTTCATCTAATAAACATATCATTATCATCTTCTTGAACAGAACAACCAAATATAATTTAATTTGAATATTTAAGAATGGGTCTTTATTTTATCATACTTGATAGCAGTGATTAATGTCATGATTGTGGTGTTCTGTGATGATAATGATAATGATGATGAAAGGATGATGATTGATGTTGATGATGATAGTCTTGTAGACTTATGAATAAATGTGTAATATGTTGATCATGCCTGTGGTTATTTAGGAAAATAAAAATTGATCAATGATTCATTCATATTAAACTCTTTCTTTTTCTTTTTTCCATTCTTTATTATTGATACAGTAATGATTTCTGTTCATACCTATTTGATATGGAATCATAGACATCATTTTCCAAATATACCCTAAACATATTCTTGGTATTAAATTAAAATCTGCTTAATAATCACACTATAAATGCATATCACAATGCATGCATAGAGAAACACATTAGCACCAAGGCGTGTACTGTGTGTATAAACTGAGTGATATATCCTACATTTACATAAGTTGACCTATGTGCCACGCGACACCTCAGATTAAAAGCTGTAAAAAAAAAATCAATATCTGAGAAAAGCTGTAGGAGCTTGTAAGACCATTGGAAGGAGGGGAGGGAAGAAAACCCTTGGGCCAGATTTGTAACAGTGCATGGTTCTGGCTTTGTTTGCTGGACAAAGAAAGGGGGTAATACAGCAGCTGTCCTACACCACCCACCCCCTTCAGCCACAGCTCTGCCTCTGAGGCTCTGGAGAGGGTGGTAGTCTGCACGCACAGAACCTTGTCAATCGTCATGCAAAACAGAGTGTCTGAATGTATAGACTATGTAGACTGCTCTGTGGTTTGCACTCCTTAGGCCTGTATTGAAGTTGCTGACATGTTCAGTTTCTTCACAATTTAGATTTAGCTCAAGGCTTCATGGGATTTTATTTCTCTTAGTGTCCAAATCAGGTTTGTATGCAAAGACTAGCAGACAAGGTGTATTGCTTATTGGTTGTATATTGTGGGGTTTGGGGGTTGGGAGAGGTAAATTGCAGGTTCATTTCATAAAGGCGATCACTATCTCTGTATCACTCGATGAAAATTATTGTTTTTGTAGCCTTGCAGGCCTTTTGTTAATAACTAATTGGGGAAATAGTAGGGATCAGTATGAAATAATTGGACTTGACTTGGCCAGGATGATTAGTTATTTTTATTGATGTATTATTGCTGAGGAGGTGTTAACTTAGCCATTGCCTGCCTGTTCTTTTACAGTTACAGTTACCATAAATAACATTGGCCTATTTAATCATTTTTTCAAACCAATTTCTTGTCAAAGAGTTTATAGGCTGTGACACTGGTAGCATATATAGGAATGCAAATGGTAATGTAGAGAACATTTTGTATTGATAGTATTTATAAGTATTATGGCTATGCTTATGGTATAAAATGGAATGTGTAAATTAAATTAGACCATAAATTTGGGTAGTGTGCAAAGATTGAGAATGGTATAGAATATATCAAGTTTATGTTATGAATCTTTTGGATTAGGGGGTGTAAGAGAGGGGGGGTGGGTATTGGGGAGGAGTAGGGAGGGTTTGTAACCATGGACCTTGTAACCCAGTTATACAGGGAGGTGGGGGTACCCCCCCCCCCCCCTGGTTGGTTTATGTTAGCAAATAATGAGATGTCTTTGTTTGGCCTAGAGCCATCTGCTTTCTAACACACAGCACCAGATCTCTCTATCCAAACAATGCTACCATGGCAACCACAAGAGGTTCATCACCTCCCTTAGCCCCACCCCCTTTCAATCTCATTCCCACCTCCACTGTATAATCACATTCGTCATATTAATTTATTGAAGGATAAAAGATACAAGCCTCACAACAGAGCTATCAAAGACTCTAATTTGTATATGGTAAGCCTTCAGCATGTGCCAAAGTTTCTTCCGCCACTGGACAAAGGAATCTGTATGGCATTATTGATTTGTTGTGAAGGCGATATAGAACAGAGTCTGAGATTCGCAATCAGAATTAGATATTTTTAATTCAGTTCATTTTCGTCCTGTCAGAGACTTGGATTATGCGGAAATATTAATGGCATTGGAGAGTATGAGAACATTTCAAATTGAAAGATATGAGTCATTGTCTTCAATTCAGACCCTCTTTTGCAAGAAAGATCTTCCAGCTTTGTGATAGTCTTGGATTCAGTCTTGGAATAAGTGGCAGAACTGATAAAATTCCTTTGGAAATCTTCATTCGTTTCCTACATTATCTTAAATCATAACTGGATGTTATGAATAAACATTGAAAGATTGAAATTGAATAGAGTCTCGCCACTAGTGGCGTATCTAATAATCAAGAGTGAAGACTGACGAAAAGACTGCTTCAGAACTTCTTTAACCGTTGCTGGCCACAGATGGGCCGATGTAATTAAAGCTCTGATTTTACACTGCCTGTATGTATGTATGCACAGCAACATGCACTCGAATGCTGAGGAGGTTTTTTAATAAGCGCCCAGCTAAATAAACACCGGATTTAATTGCCTCATACTCTGTTCATTCAAATCCATGGTCAAATAAATTCCTTCTGTTGCAACCTGCATTGGCAATGGTACTACCATCATAATCAAATAAACTTATAAAGCACCACCATCACCACCAGTATATTTGCAAAAATTGTCAGACTTGAGCGCACATTTTGACTAAACCTCCTTGAAATCATTGAATCATTACCAATCACCAATAAGCTAGAGGATTATACTTGTGGTGACTTCAGACAGAAGTGTACTGAATGTCTTTTGTTTATTTCACGGGAAGTCGCTTGCGCAATTAGATACTACCAGTTTCCTTCCCATGTCCATGTTTTAACTAAGTAATTCAACTGAACTTCAGCTGCATTGGAATAATATAGAGAAGTTGTTTAGTGTTGGGATACGTGGCCGATCGACCTACATGCACTTCCTGGGCTCCATTTGACATACTGGAACTCTGCAATCTTCGCCAATTACTGTGGATGAAGCAACCGCTTAGTTTTGGATTAAACTAGATTTGTTATACTTTGAAACAAAACAGAGTTGTCTGTTTATGATCCACTCTCTCTGATATCTACATTCACTGGAAATCAGAATTTTGAAATATCAAAGGATAGTTAGAATTGCTGAACTCAAAGTTGATTAGAATAGATGTCATTGGAGTGTAGCCAGTTGGATAATATAAGTTTAGAATAAATTTCAGAGGAATAGGCCTGTTATATTGGATTTGATTATAATTATCATATCTCCAGGAATATATTTTGGATGAAATTTGAAAGAATTTGCCACGGTGAATTTTGAGCAGGCCTGTCATTCATCCCAGTTTAATGACTCTAATGACACTCCTTATATCAGAGTCTGAATTTGTGGCCTTTATCATCTGTTTACCCGACTGAACTGGGCCTAATATAAAGAGAAAACACGTAATTAGCCTGGAGAACAAGGGGAGTAGAGGATTTGTGTACCCAGTTTGTTTGCATGTGAAAGTGAGCAAATCTCTCCTTACCAGACACACACAAACACACACACTCTGTTTCCAGCCAGCCAGCCACACGCATCTAGCTATCACTGCATCCCTCTACCAGCCCGCCTCGCTAATGTGTGTAGTCCAACCCCAGTCATTCCCACAGCATTCACTAGACTAGAGGCTAGCGTGTATGCATGTAGAGACTGATATAGCCAGCAGGCAGAAAGAGAGTGATAGGAAGAGAGAGAGAGGAAGAGAGATATAACGGTGTTTAGCTGGCCCCATCATATCTAGCATCTGACTGGACGAACAGCAAACTAAAGGACTCAACCTTTTTACCTCCGATCCCCCTCTCCCCTACCCAAGCCTTCCAAAGAATCGGGCTTGATGGAGGAAGATTGAGGGAAGACAGAAAGTGAACGCACGTTGATGACCCTGCAATCGGCAATACACTGCATCTAATTTGTGACACACTTTTTATCATCTGCATCATCCTCAGCCGTGCGTGGAGACTCGACATCTCTACCAACACAAAGGCTCACATACCAGGCAGACTGCATCATCTGTGTGTGCTACTACCAGAAGATATACATCACCCATCTCCTCGGCTCTTGCTTTGTTCTCTTGGAGGAAAAATTACCTTTTTGTCATAGATTTATTCAGAGATATATATTTCTCCTCCAAGTCATTGTTTTTGGATAGTGTGATTTGGAAGGAAGGGAGCTGAGATTGCGAGCATACACATAACGGGCAGCGCAGCAGAGAGAGTGGACGTATTTAGGCTAGCTATGAAGGAGTTCAAACTGCCTGGTGCTCATGCTGCCTCTCTTGGTAAAAACAAACTCATCAACCCCCTCGGAATGGCCATGATATCGCCCCTCGGAATGGCCATGCAGAACCCTCTCCTACAGATGCTGGCCCTCAAAAACGACCTAGCTAAACAGGTATGCCACAGTCAAACCCATAACAGGTTTAGAACTACTGTAAATAATATTCGAAAGTTGTTGGATGTTGTTATTTTCGTACCATTCATACATCGCACATGCACAGCCAACAGGCTTGCGACGCACGACACGCAGTCAATACGAAATCAGTGCATTGGATATGCCATGAGGGTTTGTGTGTGTATGCTCTCACAATGCATTGTCAATGTGCTTTCACTGTGTGTGTGTATGTGGCAATCCTTACACCATGCAATCGTTGAGTCAGTGTAAGTGGATGGTTTATGAGCTAGCATACATACTTTGTATATATTCCTGCCAGGCATGCACAGATGTTGCATTGAGATAACAAAGGATTGGAGTAGAAAAATATACCATTACATTTACCATGAAGAATATATGCTTTTTGCAGCATAAAACCAATATACCAGTATATATTACCTACGCTAATGCATTCAATGCTGTCGACCTATTTTGGTGTATATGACAAACATTGAAGACTATTGTAGTCTATTTGTAGAGAAAGTGATTTAAAATGGCCATTATGATAATGATGCCATTAATAGTTACCTTTTAGGGGATCTGTATTGTTTATCCGCTAAATTTTTACAGTCAAACTGCTCCACATTATTATGAGTTTTGATTGGTGAACAGTTCTGACCAAAAAATATATATGTTCAGCAATTTCAAAAAATGGTACTAACAAATTTGATGAATTCTTTGTAGACAAAAGCATAGATTAAGTAAAAATGTAGTATGTTTTTCATGTGTCACCGACTAGTGTAAAAACGTTGTCCTATTTAGTTAACTGCAGAGTAACAACACAATGTTAATCAGTGGCACAAAATATGACAAATCCTTATCTCATCCCTTTTTCTTGTAATTTTAATAAACATCTTTGGAAGACTGTATCATTATGTTGGTTTAGAACATTAGTAACATGATTCGCATGTGGTTTTAAGATGGGATAGGCTGTCTTAGACACTTCTTTTAGTTTCATATTGGCTAACTGGATCTACATGTTATTGTAGTCGAGTCACAAACACAAATAAAGGCTACACAGCAACAACAAAAATCACTTTCATGCATAGTTTATGTGACTATATTTGACATCTTCTGCTTATAACCAGAAGGGCGTCAACTCATATAATGTTATACAGAGTTAACGCCCTTTTGGCTATAAACAGACAATATGTCAATATCATTAGTCCTCTCCACCCCCCCCCCCCCCCCTACATCAGCTGTATACACCTGTTCATGTACATAGTCTAATGTAAACATAAAACAAAGAACAAGTTTTATTGAATACTGAATAGATAGCCTTACTCACCCCAATGTCAATGTCTTAGTATATTTGGAAAGCAGATTTATTTGAAGTACCAGTATACATCTATATTCTATAGGCCAATGTTTATAGGCTCAATGCACTCCCTCTCCTTTTCTCAGAAATAACACACATTTTTCAGCCTCATGTCAAACGAGAACTTCAGACCAAAAAATGACCTACCGGTATATTGATTTCTAGTTGCTAAAGATGCTCATGTTTTAATTATAATTTGATTTGAAATACCAAAAACCAAGTATTTCCCCCTTTCCCTCACTCATTGCTGCACATTCCCTTTAAACTAGTATTTATAAGTGTTTGTATTTGAGTGCATTCAAGTACTTAAGTTGATGAGTGGAATGAATGAATACGAAGAGATTCTACACAAGTATAGCCTATCCTCTGTAGTATAACGATTTCCCTCAGTTTGATCACAATGTTATAAATCAAAGAAAGTACTTGTAGGACCGATTTCTCTTTCACAATTTTACCATCCAACCCCTTACATTTTCGTAAAGATATGTTTTTCTTTCATGAGCTAAATGCTTGAGAATCATGGATGATTTATTCAAGTGATGTGTCTATTTACCTCACCTCGTCATAAATCACAGCTGAGAGTCACCAGCAAGGTCATACACAATGTTACCTTTGACCTTTGACCTTTCCACACAAGGCTTCAGCTGTATATAGTTTACTACTTTACTGACATCCATGTTTATATGGCTTCAATGGAAAATATGAATAAATCATAATATAATGAGCACTCTAGAAGAATGGAATATGATTATTCTTATTTAGCTAAGCACATTTATACACGCACAACAAGTAATGCAGAATTTACTTTCTAAACCTCCTTTTTTTTTTGGAAATACATTTTGTTGCTATTTCCTTGTAAACTTCTCAGCTGATCCTATTGTAGTCTGTCATGTTGATTGGTCTTAAAGATTCATACATATATACAGGTGAACAAATAAAAATAAATCAATATTTATTTCATATTATTTCGAAATTCAAGCCTAAAGTTGAAATTGAACTAAAATGAGCAGGTTATAACTTCCATCCTAAGAAAGTTCTTCACATTGATGTTTTGATGTTAATATCTTCTGCATTCACCTATGCCCTTTTACTCCTCTCTCATATAGGCAATTAGCCTAATCATATCATTTTGTAGATAGAAGTCAGTGGCACCTGATGTCTGCTTTGTGGATGAGTAGATAGATATTATCATGATTAGTCCATTTTAATGATCATCATTATCAGCCAATTTTGTGGTTTAAGTTTTCTAGTGTTAGCTGCTGATTGATGCCTCCCATGGTCCCATTATAAAACATTACTTGGTCCAAAAAATGTCAATAGGGGAAAATGTAAAATCATATTTGGCTCATTTTTTTCTATATTTCATGATTGTGTGGGCGTTATTTCTTGGTTAGAAACTGTACCATTTGCTCCCTGTACAGTGGTTGGCCATTAGATTACAAATGGTATAACTTTGTTCTCACATACTTTCATTCAAAAACTATATTTTTTTGTTTATAGAAAATTAGATTTGAATTCTATTAACCAATTCCTATATTCAGCAAGCTGCCCCCCCCCCCCCAAAAAAAAAAATGCAGCAAGATAAAGTGATATCACCTTAGTGCGCTTCACATTTTAGTATCTTATAACGCACCAGTTAAATGAGTCTGCTTTTTATGGGCTTTTGTTAGATGCAGATATTGCTTTTTAACTCACCTTTACTTGCTGTTCATTTTAACGTAAAACAGTTTTTAATTTGCAGTGGCGGTTTTTCATATCGTATGTGAACGTCCTTTAACCTTTTGTTGAGTAAGTTCCAATTTATTTGAGTTCACCAATGAACCAGATTAATTTTCATCAACCATCTGCTCGATAGAACTCCAGCCTTCAAGATGCAATGTAATTAAAAATACATGGTAACACAGATAGATTAAGGGGGAAGAGTTGTCACAAAAAAGATAAATATGGCCCCATTCCCTTTTAAAATAATTGATAATATGTGAGATTTGTAAAGCACCAAATCCACTGGTAAGCAAATGATCAAGGTGCACTTGAGAAACATTAAAAAAAAGAAACAGGAGTAAGATAGAACATACAACAAATTTATCCACATAACCCCCCAAAAGTGAGATTGTCTTATTTTTTTGCTTGTTGGTTATTTTTAGAATTGTGCCCCACCCCCCCCCCCCCCTACAAAATAAATCCTGGATATGCCTTTGCATGGTAATGCCAGCATTTCCTCTCATACGCACTCTTGTATCAATATTTTGTGTTGAAAATCCATTAGCTCTTTTGAGGATTTCAGCGTCAGTAGGTCTTATTTTTCTTCTCGCCCATAAAGAACTCGTGTGTACATGCTCTTGTACATGTACATACGGTACTCAAAAAGAATTCAGTTATGGTGCTCTACCACAATATGTAGCAAATGCATATAATATAGGCTTAGAATAGTTATGTCGTATGTTCTAGTTTGTACTTGAAATATAACAGCTGAGGCTACCTTACCGTATGTTTAATACCATTTCTTACTTAATTTTCTTAGAAATTCTTGGGTCGTTAAATGTGGTTATGTAATATCAGTGGGAAAGGTCTACTTGCTTTCATACATCACTCAATTTACTTTCATCATTAACGTTTCTCAGATACAATTGGCAAGTGTGATTAGGGTTTTACTTATCTGAGCATAGACCTACATGTAACTACATAATATATAGAGTGTTTGTAAAAGATAGAAGATACCTAAACAGATCTTGCTTTTCCACAATAAAGACAGTACTATTCATGGGTCATTATATTAGATAAGTTTATTTGATATAAAGTGTGAAATGTCTACTACTAGCTTTCTTTAATATACAGTACATGTTGGCCCTACACAAAGTGTCACAAGGTTAGGTTTACACTTTACAGAAATAGTTGGCATGTGTCATTGTGAGTTCTAAATACATATCTAATGAGTAGAATACTCTCCACAGTTTAGTTCTTCAGAAACAGTTTGCATGTGTAATTGGGAGATTAACTGAATATCTAAGGTGTAAAAACATTTTCAGCCCTGTTTGTTCAAGACAAGAGGAAGGAAATGCCCCAGGATGTAAGCTCCGAGGCAAGCGAGGGCAGTCATAATACTTAGCACAAGTGTTTTTCATCTGGTTTTGATTAATGGCATTGTCTTTTTCATGGTAGACTTTTGAAAAAATACAAGGACGTAAGGACGTAAGGTGTCGCTATCAAATAATGATCTTCATTGCCATCCGTAGTCTAAGGGCGCGTTCATGCTTGATTTTGACGGCCAGAATCAGGCATCTGTTACGTGTTTAGTTTAAAACACGATTGCGTTCATGCTCACTTTTGTAGAATCACCGAAAAACGGCGATCACGAACGCCGATCGTAAACTCACAAAAAGATGCGTTTACAATTGTAAACGCGTTTAAATGGGGTCAACGCACTGACCTCTAGTGGGTCTACGTAGCATGCACAGTGAAGGTCACACAAGGCCACACAAGGAGAATTGCCTGGATGAGCCAGAGAAGTAAGCATGAACAGCTACACCGTGGAACTGCGATCACGATGAGCGTTTACGATGAGCGTTTCAGATCGCTCATTCTACCTTCAAAATCAAGCATGAACGCGCCCTAAGTCATCGCTCTGAGGGGTTATCTTGGCATGCTGCATGAAACGTAATGTCTGTTGAGAGCCAGAAGGACAGTAAAACAACCCTGGGTTAACTTATTGAAGGAATTATTGTTTTGCCTATATCTGCTGAGAGGTATACTGGCTTTAACCCTTGTCTGTTAATACAGATATAAACATCATTCTGGCCCCAGATGAATGTATGACTAAGTCACGATAATGAACTCAAATATTTCAGTGTACCGGTAATGCACGCTTCGATTTCTACGTATATTCATGTACCCACCAAGTTTACACAAGTACATGCAGACACATTTGAAACTAGGACCAAACCACTCCTCCTACATACACGTACACCACTAGGTCAACCAAATGCCAAAGATTGCAAGCTTCAAGGCTCGTTTAGATATGATGTGGCAAAACGACAGCGTTTTTTTTGTGATGACATGAAGTGTAATATGCCTCATATTTCTGTATCTTAAAACACAGAGCTCAGTGAATACGTGAAAGACCTTTATTGTGTGCAGTTGCCATTTATTCATCTACACATTTAAAAAAAATGTGGCATAACTTTTGTGGCATTATACTGCGCACATTTCTGAACAAGCCTTTAGCTTATGTGTAGGCCTACTTTCACAAGTAGTATGCTTGCTTTAAACAGAGCAAATACAGGATGTTGATACATACAGACCCCCCCCCCCCTCTCTCTCTCTCTCTCTCTTTGTTTTCAGTTTCCTTCATACTGTTCTCATGACACCCAATTTATGCGAGAATATGCCAAGTATAATTACATTGAATAGATCACAGCAAAGCCCTGCCACCTCCTATACTACATTATACTTGGGTTAAGAAACATAACAGTCCCTGGCATATATATTTGCATCAGACCGGATTGGAACCACATTTCTGTGTCGTCAATTTCGGTCCCAATCCCTTTGAATCCTAGAGCAGGCATGTCAATTTCACATAGTTGGAATAGCTGGCACAGCGGGGCAGGCTCAACCCGACCCCAACCTCGTCAAAGCGAAGCCAAACTATTTCGCTATCTTGATGAGATAGCTGAGAAGAATGAGGGTGGGTTACATGTGTGTTTGTAAGGGGAGGGGACGGGAAAATATTGATATTGATTTTTCGGGGGCTACTTTTCAAGCTTGCCTGCATAAAAACAACACTCTAAAACTTGTTTTGCATTCAACTCTATGCAAATTTACTGGGGCTCTATTTTGATTTTCAGGGGCTCTTTTGGGCATTTCGGGGGCAAATTCGCCCTGAGCCCCGTGTATTTTAGGGGAGGGGTTTGGATATAGGATGATTGGCTTACTTTTGGACTTACTATTATACCCATCACGTCAAAACTCATGACTCTAGTTGTGAATAAAGAATTGGGATGTATGTCTTATGGTACTGATACTTACATTATACGGGGCTTGACACTAACGGGTACAAAATGTAGGTGTGGACCCCCAAAATTTCAGAATTTCTACATCAGGCTCAACTCATATATTCCCACAAATTTCAGTCCAGATCCCCAAAGGAAACAGTTAGTGTGGAGTCATGTTACACATGTATAAGTCTTAAACTTATAATATCTATCTTTTTTTTTCAGTTTAACCATTAGAACATGCCATGTAGTAGAACTGTAAACAATGGTTTCGATATGCCCTGCCGTTGACATTGTAGAGCTGAACTTTTGGAGTACATTACATGCCATTCACATCCAAGATGTTGGTTTCGAGAATGCTCATATACATGGAACTGCATTATTGAAGAAGTATACCTGAAAGTCACTTGAAAATATGTGGTGTACATGATCATATTACTACTAGTCATTATTGAAGAATGTGAGTTATTCACCATCTGTTTTCTTGTTGTGGAATACTTTGCAGATAGCATAGCGTGCATAGTTTTAAGAGAGGTGATAAAAATCATATAAACTATAAAGAGATTGTTGTTTTTAATTATCTTCAAAGAAAATTATAACATGACATTTACGAACTGCAAACTTTATTTTGAATGTCTGGGTTTGGTGTTTTTTTTTCCTGACTTCTATTAGAAAGCATTTGTATGCTTGTAAATAAGCAATGAGATTATCACACATGGTTGATCTAAATTTCTATTCTATTCTATACCACTTTACCTTCATTCCTTCTGCTATTTAACAGTCAGTGCTGTTTGGGTAAAATGACATGAGTTGACTTCACGTAACTCCCTACAGGCTCTCGGCATACGATTTGGAATATCATTTCCATACTGCAGAGGGCTGGAAGGCAGAGTTCAAAAGATGAGATTAATTTATTTAAAAGCCCTGATGTGGGCAGGACATGAAAGAAAGTAATCACATGGAAGTGAATGGAAAATGATGGTAATATCCAATAAAGTTAATTGGGTGGAGGGTATAGTCAAATGTGATCCTGACCGGCGGAATGATTGGCGTATTGACAAGTAGCGAGGTGGAAGAGAAATAAAAGGTACTGGAAAGAATGGCTAGAGGTGGGGAGTGGGGGAGGGGGTTGAATGTTGAGAGAGGGAAGGGAGGGATGGGGAGGATTGAATGGGGTAGGTTGAGCCTTACCCTCATTCAGACTACCGAAATTCATCATAAAGATTCAAGGTCCTATTCTCATCTGAACGTTGTATCGTTCCAAAACCATACCTGGGCGTACTGTGAACATGCTCTGATGGCTGGCCAGCTGTCATCTCAAATGACCTCTTTAACACTTATTTCTTAACAATATTTATTTATACAACGTATCCAGTATTTTTACTGTTTACCCATTTTGCTGCGTGATAATGCTTTATAGTACAGCGTTTCTTTGTATATGTTTCGTATCCTATTGCTCTCATCCGAACAGTCTTATAATAAAAAACGTGTATACCTGCTTGTACACAAACATTGCTATACTGTCAATGTAATGATACACTTTTTTTTCATAGCCACCATTCATATTAGAAAGCAATTCTTGTGAATTTTGATACCATGGAGGTCTTTTGGATAGTTATTGAATATCAGTAAGAAGAAGTTTAACCTGTTTGAAAGCTATGTTTAATAAGAAAGGGAAGGCTTTGACCAAAATTAGAAAGGTCAGTGATATGTTACTACTTACTATATTAATGTAATGTCAAACTGTTAATTGTATATATTATATAAAGGTAATATGAACTTAGTATGATCTAATATTACATGAAATAAATGTGTAAGTTCATATATCTGTGAGAAGCTCTTTAAAAATACAAGTTTATTGCAGACATCTGTGTCCCATTAGCAGTAAAGTGATGAGTAGAGCAGATATTGTTTGCAAAGCAGACAATTAGCAGCTAATTAGCTTGATAGACAGTCTCTTTAGATGAAATATAAACAATGATAGATAGTGAAGAAATATGGACAGGATTATGAAAGTCTGACACTTTCACAGAGACTATCCTTTGAGATGGAACATGAACTAAAAAGTTAAACTGTGTTAAAAATATGGTTATCCACAGGTAACATCTCTTGAGTCTTCAACTTTAACAATTTTAAATAGCAGTATGAAACCATCAGCTTGACATATTGAATTGAAGTGGATTGCTAAATTTGTGAGGCCAAATATATCCTTTTATTAAAAAATATATATATATAAAAGACAATCAATGTATAGTTCACATTTCCTGTTTGCCCGGCATTATCTTGTTAAAATGTAGAAAGCTAATTCTTAGAAATTAATGCTTGGTATTTCACCAAAAAGTGCATTCATCCCACACACCGGATTGCAGTTCTGTCAATAATGTTGTCTTGCGCTTATTAATTAGGGCAAACAAAATGATATGCACAAAGCATTCAATCTACTTAATTTAAAGAAAAGTCATCCACTACTAAATTCACATTCCTCCAAACTAACTCATCTCCCCACCAGCCAGTCAATATGAATGCAAAAACTCGTTCACATCGGGTAACGAGATAAGAGCCGACACGGCCGAGAAAAGGGCTCTCGTTTTGTCAATTTATTTCTGCATTACGGGCAACGTCAAAGGAGAATTGTCAGCGCAATCTGTTATCCAAGGACCCATTCTACCTTCGGTGCATTTTAATTCAAGTAACGTTGAGAGGATGAGCTTTGTCAGACAAAAAGGAGATGCGCTCCATGCCTTCATTTATATTGCATTAAGACAGCCTGCCAGGATGGCAGTTTGAATGCAAAGTGACTCATAAATTCAGCAGTTAGGTTGATGGATTCTGCTAGGCTTTGATGGAATCCGAGTAATTCTATTTAATGCAAGGCTTGATCTTTAATATTCTTGCAGTTCATCATGCTTACGTCTTATGAAATTATTCTCCTGTATTTTTTGTGTGCATTTGTTATGCCATATGAATTTCTGTATTTTCTTTGCAATGTAGATTTGACAACAATTTTCAAGTTGTATGAATATGTTTAGACAGGTTTTGACCTGTTATGCCATATCAAAGGTGTTATCACTCAATAACATAATTACATCTAGTTTATTTATTTATTTATTTTATATTATTTTATTTATTTTTTTAAATATTTTTTTTACAGATGGTCTACATTTAAGGAGGAAATATTAGAGAGTGCACATTTATATCATATAGGCCACAATTTGTTGGTGATAAATTTCTTACACGAACCTAGTTCATACCTTCAATACTGGATGTAATATAAACCTAACCCTAAACCTAATGCAAACGCAATCACATCTCTCAACACTGTTCCTGAAGAAATAAAACTTTGTGCAAATGTCACCAGAGAGCATGTATCCAAGAGTACTGATAAAAGCTTGCAATCTTCTGAGCTTTTATAATCTTAACGCCTTGACCTCGTACTATCTGACGAACTCAAGTTGCCATGGAAACACGTGTCTCGTATCATCTCAAAGTTTGATCAAAACTCCTCATGGTCTGTTTTCAATTTGTCAGTGAACTAGAGGGAATTGAGTGTGTTTGACAGGACTACGTTTGCAAACATTGACCTTTAATGCTCACATCCCCCCTTCTCAGCCCCCCCCCCCCCTCCTCTCTCTCTCTCCCTCTTTAATACCTCTATCTCTTTCTCACTCTCTCACTCCGTCTTTCTATCTTTCCTCTCTTTTCCCCTCTCTCTCCCTCTCTCTCCCTGTCTCTCCCTTTTTGCTTTATGCCTGGCAGAAAGGCACAGAGGTCAGGACAACATTTTTTGAGATAATGCATATCAAAGTTATGACCCTTCTTTGATTATATATTTTGTCTTTTGCAAGAAATTGAAACATGTGATTAGTCCAGATATCATCTAGTAAATCATGAACAGTCATACATCATCCAGCTATCAAAACTAAGCTTTAGAGATCAATTCAACCAAAATATTTTTGGCCAAGACATTTTCTGATGGCTCCCAGTAAACAATATTGACTTTATATGGTGGTACCAAATAAGAAATAGCAGGACTATTTTCTTTCCTGCAAGTTGTACATAGTGCACAGCTTATTGTTTTACATTTATATTATCCCTGTGTGAATTTTTCCCTGAACACTTTATTGCGGGAGGGTGGATGGATGGTTCCCGCGCCATGTTAATACAAAATGACTAAAAAGGCCCTTTGATATGTGACAGTTCTTCTGCGTTGTGTCAACAAGGTGTTAACTTCTATTCAGCTCATACTTGATACCCTTGTAAATTACACTTCATAAAAACGCCCCACAAAGGAGGAGCAATTTAACCCAACAATAGACCCCACTTTAGAAAGGAGTATGAATTACCTGTAAGCAAAGAGCTGTTCTTTGCCATTGTTGCCTTTCTTTGAGCTCTGTAGGAGTGGAGCTGGTTTATTGTTAGAAATGTAGAGACAGGTAACCTTCATGGAGGATTATACCTAATCCTTACACACATTAATCCTGGCTTAATCCTGTAATGAGCCAATGATAGCTTTACAACAACAAATTACCCAACAATAGATTTCCTGTACTAATCCGGCGTGTGAAAATGACCAGCATTTCCAAAGAGCCACTGACATAATGCTGGTAATGGTATACAACGCAATTATTGTACATGTACATTCTCTATCTAGAAAGCTTTTCCTCAACAGATATGTTTGTACTCCTACAAGAATAGTAAAATTTGGGCAGATTATGGGTACTTCCCCAAATATGAATAATCTAAATTATTTTGGAGATTGACCATGTATTCATGGAATCTTGAAATAATGTACACATGTGTCATGTTTTGCTGTAGGTCTCTTGACATTTTCAAGAGACCCTAAGAATACTTGAAATTCAGGTCTAAATGTAATACATTTAAATTTTAAGTCATTTGCATAAAGAGGATTCCCTTTTTTATTGAATTTTTACTTCAGTGAACATGTCTAATGTTGAACAAACCATTTCATTATCACAAAGAGTCTGTACATGTAATTTATATTTCAATCAATTAACATATTGTCTTTTTTTCTCCCATTCCCTTTTCTTATATTCCCATCCATCTTTCTCCCGTATGCACCTTGTGTGGTCTGGCATCTTCTTGGTTGTTTCATCTGACCCAATGGATTCACATTCAACCTTACAGGTAAGAAAATAAAATATAAAGTCATCTGATGGATTGTTATCAATTTGTTGCTCTAACACTGGTGTATATGGGTAATTGGGTATTTCCATAAAGTTGGGGCAAAAAATATGACGGTGTCCATGTAACAGAGGTATGAGATCTACATGGAAGATGAAATTATCTGTTGAAGAGAGAGAAAAAGAGAGAGAGAGAGAGAGAGAGAGAGATGTATAGATCTACAATTAAATGAAATGAGAGAAAAGTTAAACATTGGTGCTTTGTTAGACGATACTTGAACATTTAATTGACACTTTACCTATTAGGTTAGTTGTGTAAGTAAGTTTCTGATTAGTAAATGTATCCAGAAAGACAAAGCAATGTTTACGTATAAATACAAACAAGTTTTAACGATACAGACAAGAAAAAAGGATGGATTCATCAACTGTTACAATCTTCAAGTTGCTTAGTTACCTCACAATCACATTTAGAATTCACTTTGTCTGTTTTCACTTATTTACTCAAGTGCCTTCACCATTTCTCTGAGGATACTTTTGTAAGACTCTACCTCAAACAACAACTCGTTGCTTTTTTAGGGTATACTCTGATATTGTTTTTCTCTCTTTGTTCACTGGGGAAAAGAAGCACTCACAAAGTGTAGCAAATTGCAAGAAAACATCACGTTCTAGACAAGGGTCTAAAATTTGGACGAGTGCACACCCAGATAAATTTGAAGTTATAAATTGCAGTCGTCTGTGTGGAGCCAGAAGGGCGTTTAAAGCCCCACTGTCCTACTTGTAGCTACTTGCTCCCTCTATATAGAAAACTTCCCCAATCGGTGCCTGTTGGTCCCCCATGATCCTCTTTTTCTTATGTTAGTTGAGAGCTGAGTAAATGAGATAGCCACCTGTCAGTGACCTCGCTGTGTGATCTAACCCCTTCTGGCCCTGTAGTATTGACAGTCTTTAAACTGCATAATTTACCATCTGAAGGGCAGGGACGTCCTGCCCTTTTGGCTCTGAACAGACCACTTGGTTTTGCGTGCTTTGAACAGAACGTCTGCTTAGAGTAAGAAGGATGGCTTTATCTCATATACATTTTGTGTATTGTGTGAGAGCGCTATATAAATTATATATTATTATTATACGTTGACAAAGAGGAAGCGCCCTTCTGGCTCTTGGCAGATTGTCTACTGAGAGCAAGAAGGGCTTTATCTCATATACTTTGACACAGCGTGAGCGCCTTTTTGGCTCTGAACAGGCAAGATAATAAATGCATATTGCATAATTGCAGGAGTCTAAGGGTTAGAGGTAAAGACCAGTATTTGAAACGCCCCAATTTCAAAAAATGAAATGGAAGCTCTTATTACCAATCATGTGAAAGAATATGTTTTGAATAATACATAATGATAAAAAAGTTGCTGTGAAACCGCCTACTAATTGATATATTTGGTAAATTATCTATTGGTGTGTGAGAGATAAAATTAAAAACGCACGTGTTGCGCACGTGTGTGTAGTCCCATATACATCTTTCTGTGTACAGTACTTGTAACTTTATGAAGACTGGGCCAAATTTCTTATCATTTTGATGATTCCAGAACCTTGCAGTACATCTATGCTAGATGATCAACCTTTTCTGATCGATTTCACAACGTTTCTTTCACAATACAATCGCATGACCATAACTGGTCTTTATCTTTAAACCTTGATGACTTCACACTTTACACACTGCATTGAAGAAGGTATCTTGATGCGTTCATTTCAGCATAAATCATCTCAAGCTTGGCTTTTAGCTTGGATGGCAGTGTCAATGCATGAGTCACTAATGACCTGTTCAGACTGGCAGAAATTCACATGAAGCTCTTACAATGAAGCACCATATAAAGAATTATTGTATAGCAAAGGGGCGTACACACTGGATAACATAGTTTTTAAAACGTACACTATAAAGAAAATAGTTTTTAAAAAGGTCACTTGACATGCCAGCTGGCTAATCAGTGAGCGCTGACGATAAGCCCTGTCCTGTTATACAGCTTTTGTACGAAAGAATGTTTAGACGAACACATGACTCTGTTTCTTTATGTTTCTATTTGAAACAATGCTCCTAAAATGCATTTTGCTATTCAATGTTCAGACTGGAACAAATAAATTAGTCATCGTATACAACATATTTTGGTGGTCTGAAAAGGGGTTAAGTGTGCTTGGTATAGTAGTAGGATAATGTGCTTACCATGAAATACGCAATGGCGTTTATAGATTACTAAGAAAACGTGGGCGAGTTGGCATGTAGAAGAGGCTGGATGCATTGGGTTGGGTAGCTTCTGTGGGATGGAGAAGAAAAGCATGTATTTCTCATTTGAGGGAAATTACAGATTGAAAAGTATGGATGGAGTATATGGAAAGAGAAGATACACAAAAAATATGGAGGGAGATAATTAATGGTGATAGCATGTGCATCAGTGTGAGTCGAGAATATGAGGCACATGTGAAAGTCATCTTTTTACTAATTTAATTTTAGGGTGGGAAATGCGGCAAACTATATTACATGATTAGCACAAGATGGAAAATTATACGAAAAATTTGACTTTCAGCGAATCAACAGAAATTATAAGTGGGAATTAAAAAGACAGAACACTTGAGAGGAAAAATATTGCAAGATATGTGCAGAGTATCTATGTATCTTAAAAAAGTGAATCATCTTCAGCTTACCATCTCTGGCCTAAACTTGTCATCATTACAAAGACCCAGATAACATTTTTGTTCAATACTTGGGCAAAAATGCAATTTTCTTCAATAATTGCCATCATTTATCAGCATGATCATTAGACCCAATGAATTTGGAGTCCTCATATCACAATTGCTTATACCACTTCTGTTTCTATAATGTGCTTATTGTATTTTTTTTTTTTTAATTTTTCATTACGAACCGTGGTACTTAGTATAAAAGTGAGAGAATAGCAAAGAATACAAAAAGAGAAATTGGTCTTGATGAGAGGTGGGTTGTTAGCAAGAGAAAGAGAATGAAAACAAGATAAGCAGTGCATTAGACTGATGAGATACCACTTCTCTCTCCCTTTCTCCCCCTCCATCCCTCTCTCCCTCTCCCTCTCCCTCTCCCTCCCTCCCCCTCTCTCTCTCTCTCTCTCTCTCTCTCTCTCCCCCTCTCTCTCTCTCCCTCTCTCTCTCTCTCTCTCTCTCTCTCTCTCTCTCTCTCTCTCTACTCCAGACAATCCTCTTTTCTCAGCTAATGCACTTTTTTTATATACCGCTGGAGACGGAATCCTCTTCCTTCAATTTGCACTGATTGATGCGCAGCAATATTTTGTGGGGATTTCATAAACATACGAGGCTTACAGGCTCAATACCGTGGCTCGTGGCATTTATCTTTCCTTTTCTTTTGTATTTGAAGCGAAAAATATGGAGGCAAATAACATGCGCCTTTCCACAGCTATGATAATGCTTGGTAACTTGTATACACAATTCGCCAGAGGGTATCTTAGAAAAGATTTTGTTGAAAGGGAGCTCTGACGCAATCCAAGTGAATATGGCAAGCTTTTGAATGTCACATTCCACTTTTTTAGGAGATTGTCTAGAAACTGATGATAAAAGACGTTAAAAATATCATTCTGTTTATAAGTAGATGACATAAGGGCTGCATCTACGTCATGTCATGTTACCGGCATATGTATTTAATATTAGGGTCATTCCATCGGGTTGGGTCTTTTCAGCATTTTCATGTGTTTGAATGTTTAGAAGCTATTTTCTCAAATTTAAATATATTTTTAGAAAATTAAAAGTATATTTTATTTAAGAGTAATGTATGACAGAATAAATAAACATGAAAACAGAAACTTGTTCATCATATTTTTTTTTTGGTGAGAGTTTAACTACCGATGTCTCAGCGATTTTAAGGGTGACAGTTGTGACATGAAAACAAGTCATTTTCATGAACTCATTTCTGGAAAAAAATTCATCATAATGCAATGTTTCCTACTTAAAACATGTCACCTTTAATACCCCTACTATGTCTAAGAAGCTCAGGTGAAATGTGCAAAAAATCGGCAAGTTATCCCATATTGAAAAAACACAATACCGACGTTACCAACAATGTCCTAAGCACTTTTTTCGTAACGGCGGTAATCTAACATTTTACACAAATTTAGCAGGATATTTTCTCAGAAACTTTCATCTTATTAGGAAGGTACAACCCCTGATGAACATATGTTAAAAGAATGACGATTAAATCGGTCGGTAAATACAAGAAAATAATTAATTTACCACAACAATCCCCCGCGATGTCCTTCATAATTTGGTAACGTCGGTGTGAAATTACGGTGTTTGAGATCAAACCAGCCCGCTAGCTTCAGTTTTTGGTGTTAAAATGACCTGCTAGTTATTCACGAACGCGCACACATGTTTTTTGATGGTGTGCGACGACCTACCCCTGAGCTGCAACCACAAACGTGACAATGTCCATATAACGTCGGGCAGCCATTTTCGCCCGTCAGCGCCCAAATTGGTACGTAATATGTATTTTAAGTTATTTTTATAGCCCGAATTATTATCATAGACAATGAAATTCCATTTTGTTTAAATGTAATTCCGTTTTAAATTGTGTTATTTATAGCTTAAAACGGTTTCAAAACCATCACGTGTGAGTGAATATTTTACTGTTGTCCCACATACTGATATATGTGTTATAACGAAACATGCAAAATCGTTGCCGGACTTTTCCCCTTAAAAAGCTAATTTCTTAGACAGAAATTGAATTTTGTTATAAGAATCCCGTAAATAAAGATATAACTGATGTTCCTATACCTCAGAATTTTTCTCACAACTGTTAAATTAATTAATATTAATTATATGATGCCATTAATTGTCATTGAAAAATGATGGCTAAGCCTAAGGAAAAACACAAGTTATTTAAAATTGTTAGGAAGTTCAATCTAAGGCCCGACATATCCAACTTTTGGGCAAAAAAGGGGGTTGGAGTTGAGATAGAGAAAAATGGAGAGAGCTAAAGGGGAGAGGGCATGCGACCCCCGCCCCCGATTCAATTAGAATTGGATACATAGATCTAATGATTTTTTTTTTTTTTTTTTTTTTTTTTAATAATTTTTTTTAAATATTTTTTTTTAAAATAAAATCATTATTGATGTTTGCCATGTGGCTCCCACTCCCCCCTCCTACAAAGGTTAAAGGGAGGTTAAAGGGTTTTCACCACCTACCCTCCCCTCCAAAAAATAAGATATAAAACAATAATGATAAATAACAACAAACAAAAAAAATTAAGAAATTAATAATTTAACACAAATATTGAACTTAAAAGAATAATAAATAATAATAAATGAAACCAAATACCTACTTCTATTTGGGCATGCAAAACTAGCCAAACGTGAGGATGATGCCTCCCTATCCATCTTGCAATCCTCTGTGTAGTTGTTCCATCCTTAATTCTTACAATGTTACAATGTACAAGTACTCATAATTATCAACCAGAACACACATTTTGAAATGAAAAGTCACAGAAGCAATTTACAGTTTTGTTTTATTTTTATCTCATTTAATATTGTTTACTCATTTGTTTTTATTTATTTCTTTTCATGCATATTTATTAGATTGCTGCCTGAGGATTCAGCTCCGGCAGAGAGATCGATCAAGAGAGCAGGCAAAATGACAAGTCATCGAAATATTCCTGGAAACGAAGATCTTTCCAATCTAATCACTATTTTGAAGAAGTATAAAGTTAATCATTAATATCAACCAATACACCTATTGTATGAATATTTTGTTTTTTTATTTACTGTTCAATGGATGAAAGATATTTCAGATGACATTTGATATAGTCTGTCATGTTTAAATGAGTATAAGAGGTCAGTAACTCTAATATCATACGGATGTTACTCGGACATGATGTCCATGTAACATTGGTATTTCGAGGTGTTGAGGTGAATATAGACCATAAATCTTGCAGCTTTCCTTTCATTTGTGTCATCATCTCATTTAATATGTTTCATGCATCAATTAATTGGCACATTTCTTAGAATGCAGCCAAGATTTTCTATGCAAGAGAAAAGATAACCCTTTAGAAGAAAAACATGATCTGAAAATTGCTAGTTCCTCATTTGTTTCATGTTTATAAGTTGATATAATGTTGCTGTGTTCAAGTTTTGAGTATTCTAAACTATTGCTCCCATCATCTTAATGTTTTCCACACCAAAAAAAAGTGGAGTACAGACTGTAACAAAGTTTCAGGTCAGAAAATAAATGAGCAAGTAAAAAAAGATGTCCCTGTAACGTTGGTATTTTGTTGTGTCTGTTTTTTCATTTTAAATGTAAGTGTGCAAAGGAATACACACAATTCCAATGGAATCTATTGTAGGATTGGTGTTAGAAACAGGATATAACAATAAACAAATTATTCACCAACTCTGAATTTTGAACCTTCATGTCACAATTTATGACCCAACCCGATGGAATGACCCATTACAGAGATTTCCCATTTTTCTCAATAAACCTGATACCCATAAGCCTATTTTGTTTTGCTAATGCAGTTTCAAATTCCTGTATTTGTTCTTTTCCTTTTAGGAATAGTAATATTCTTCTCTAGAGTTAGAAACTTCGTACTGCTTCCGATGCTAATTGTATCACAGCTGTTTCAAACTTGACAAAGAAATTCTTCTCTTAGTTTTGCTGTAACTCTTGGCATATGTGGCTTATTGCTAGGAGCTACAGTGTTGAAGGGCATTAAATCCTTATTTGTCTTAGTTAATGCCCATATGGCTTTCAACAGACTATTTCTTCTTTTTTTTCCCTCCGTTTTTTCCCCTCCTTTTTTTCCCCTCCTTTTTTTCCCCTCCTTTTTTTCCCCTCCTTTTTGATATTGTTTTTTATTAAATGTGTTTGTTGTTGCTTTTTGCTAGTTAATTTGTTTTTGTCAGAAAAGCTTTTGCAACAATCAACTTGTAACTTCACAGTTCACACGCAGAATGTCTGCGATGCTCTTCCTTTCCTCCCACCTTATAATATATAACGTCCCTTTCATGATGTAGGCCTCTGTCAAATCCATTACTTACTAAGACCTTAGAGAGAGAGGTTCATCTAACTGGAAAGACATCATAGCGCTTCACAAATCAGCCTGTCTCCATGTCTGGAAATACGCTTATTTGCCTGAAAGGAAAAAATACAAGTCAATGATTAGACTCCGTTAAGAGACTCAGATTCTTTTGAAATATTCATCGCATTTGTATTCTTGTATTGAAATTGCATGAAGATTCCCTTTCATACATATTTTTTACAAAGTGGATTGGAAGGGTTTGCGTGTGACATTTTTAAACCTGAAAAAGAGCGTGAACTGAAATATGAAAATGCAAATGATATCATGGCTATGATCTTGATGCATCCATTGAGTTACTCTACCAAGAGTCTGATACTGTTTATATCGGCCTAGAATTTTCCTAAAGAGTCATTCATTGGTCCAGTATTTTTTTTTTTAGATACTGGTTCTTATTGTGATAGAGGAGCTTATGAGATTAAAAGCAGGGCATGGTTTCACGAAAAAATCATCGGTAACAAAATACCGATATCCTACTGAAACGCATGTTAATTTTGATACATGCTTTTCAATGGGATTCCGGCAAACTTGTACTCATGACGGTTTTGTGAAACGCTGCCCTGATATATCTTTGATGTCCCTTTGTTTAATAACATCATAATTTAGAAATAAGGAACCAGATGGACTTTGAATGAAAGGTCTGCATCTCTATCCTATTGTAGAGAGATGATCACTTAATCTTCCCTCGTCCAATAGATGGGCAGAATGGTTGGTCGCCGTCTTCTGCATATTTACTCGAGATCTCCTGAACTTTAGTGACATTTGTATGTCAGGCCGGTCAACCTTGCCTTCCTGCAGGAACATGTGTAGTCTTTATATTACGCGAATGACAAGACCTGTAGAGGGGGTAAAATCAGGTGTTCTTTGGTAATCATCAATTTTTGCAGGGAAAGTGCATTAAGAGAAGCTGCCAAGACATTCAGATTATCTTGTTATGTGTTATCTGAAATTATCAAATGTGTAGGCCTTTTTGTTGTATTAAAGTAGTAGTGAGACCAGGGCCCTGTTTCATAAAACTTGTTATCAATAACAAGTTACAATAACTGTTATAAGCTACTGAAATCGTGGCATTTGATTGGCTGAGAGCCAAATTGTCATAGAATTTAAGCATTTGTTTATGATAACGCATTTTATGGAACAGGGCCCAGTTTGACACAGCTGTAAGCTGGTGTGATTTGAAATGATTTGTATTATATGCAACAGTTATAAATCGTTGAATGGTATTGTTGTTTATTTGGTTTATCATGAAAATGATGAAATTAATATCTTGAGTGGTTATTTCCTTTTGGATACAAACATATTTCCTGGTGGAGTCTTATTGTAGCACGAGAGCATCTTTATTGACTGAATAGATGAACTGATTGTTTCAACATTCAAAACACAATCTGGTATCCAGTTCATCTGGTGTAGTCCCAGGCAATGATATTCATGCTGGGTCTATTAGCTAACCTCAAGCGCTAAAGATAAATCCTACATATGAACGAACCTGTCTCCTGTCATGAAGCTGTGACAAATGCATGTGAGTCATCTTTGAGCCACCGATGCAGATACATTAGGGAGGGAGGGGGGGGGGGGGGGGGGAGGTCATATGGCTTTAAACATAAGAGGGAGCTATTTTCATTATCTACAAATTGGCAATTAGCTTCTATTAGCATAAACGTCTGCTTTAGATATTATCCTAATAAACAAAACAGGGTTGTTCTTGTGTACAGTAAGAAGAGCATCTTTATGAGAAAGTTTAGTACATATAGTTTGGCGACATCTTTATTGGAGTTATCTGTTTTCTTCAATTTCATTAGGATGTCCATCTCTCTTCCTTCCCTCTCACTTGCTCTCCCCTCATTCCCCTCTTCCTCCCCCCCCCCCCCCTTCCTACATATGTATCCATTGGCACAATCTCCTTCTGTATATTCTTGCGTGGTGAGGGTCAAAGTCACGGAGTGAACAGAGTGCGGTGATGCGAGTAATCAAATTGTTTCATCATCTTAGATGGGTTGTTCTGAAGCTTGGTTGAAAACAAAGAGCTTGGGCCCAAACTCTGGATACTATCGACTTGTCACCGTACCCTTCGTCACTTTCACAGCTTACAATGTTCAGAGTTGATTATAGGAGAAGTGATTTTGCAGTTACGGTGTTTGGGATATATTACGTAGGTCGTAGGTCAATGTTGTATATCATCTGCTCCGAGACAGAAGGGCACCAACTCCTTTAACTCTTTAATCTTTAACTCCGAATTAACTCCCTCCTTGCTCTCAATGGATGATTCATGAAAATTTGCTCTAAATTTATATTTGTAAAGATTGGTTATTGATGGGTGTTCTTGTTGACAGTATAATTGAATAACCAGATAATGTGATGAAAAGAATGAGATGGAAACAGAAAAGAATTAAAAAAAGAGCCAAAAGTTCATGCAGGGTGTCTAGATATACATAGTAGTCAATCTTACACAGATGTGGATAACATTCTATCAATCTTTGTTTTGTCTGAGTTATCAAAGCAGAGTAATTGATATTATTTCAAACCATATGATGGTAATGGATAAAATCTCAAGGAGATTTAGGAAACATTTATCAATAACTATTTCATATTTTTCCAAGATGAAAAATAATAATGTACCAACTTGTACGGCACATTGAAGGAAAATAAAATAGCTATCTACATGATCTGTATTGAAAGCCCCTGGTCCATGAATAATCCTCTTGTCGATAGGGATTAAGTAGGGATAATCTCCTATTCATTGTACACTGTATAAGTCCCTTGTAAAGTAGCTCCATGAGTTGCTGGTTGCATTATGATTTAAGTGCTCAAAGTGGCATCTGGAAGTAGAGACATTATAACACAATGCACGCTAGGATACTGCACAATGTACCCCACTTTAGAGTCATTTCTTCAAAGGAGGCAAAGTCCTTGTAATGAAAATATACAGGAAATGCCAGTCGAGCAGATGTCAGCTCACTTCTTTTTCTATTTGAAATTAAAGTAGGAAAATCAATGAGCCAAATTTCATTAATCAACTATCAAATTGTGATTTAATATTCATTATTGAATATGAATGTTTGTAAAATCTGTAATAGTAAATATTTACTACCCATTGCAATAACATCACTGAGCAAATTTTGGTACAAGACACAGTTTTTGGGTACACTCCATATTGACCATCAACAAATTAAAGAATGACGGCTTATAGTTTGCTCATTATTATTGCTGATCTGGATGACAAGGATGAAAAGAATCAGATGAGCTTGACATGAAGAATTAAATTTTAAAAGCTATGAGATTGGAGGAAGGAAAATTAGATGACAACGTCAACAAGATGGTCGTGAGAAAACAAATTCCTCTCTCTTTGGTGATGTGTGATTGGTATGACGGTTAGACAGAGAGGAAGAAGCTGTCTTGATTTGTTTAATGCTGCCCTCATTGTTGAGATGTAAACAACGATTGATGCATAGTTTGATATGTGAGTAAATAGTCCAGTTTTCCGTATTGACTGACTGCTCTGATGAGTCAACACCCCTCCCCCTCCCCCTTCCCTTATCCGATAAATAAGAGACACAAAGTATGATTATTATTTTTTGATATCATATTTAAGGTTATCATTCATCAAAATGAAATCGGGAAATGAAGCAGAAAAATAGTCTGTGTATGTCTGATTCTATACCTGAATGATATGTTTGAAATATTAATTGCAAATTGTACCTTTGGAGTTGTTGCAAGATTGAATATCAAAATTATTATACTTTAAATGCGATTCAATATTCAGTTCTTGAAATATTACATTATAACATTTCTAGAACATGCTTTTATGTAGCTTTGATCTGCTAGTTTTCATGTGTATTCATTGTAATTTGCATATTGTATACGACTCTTTGTTTTGTTTATCTGTAAAACTCACAATTCAGCTATTCCGATTCAGAGACATGTTTTAATAAATATTGAATCTATAATCAAGATGTAGGCAGCACTAGATATAGGGTGTAGGCAAATGGGACAGTATAGTCATGCAATATTGCCAACGGTCTGAAATAGCAGACTATCAGCTATCTATTATTTTTCTGATCTCAGTGAAGTAGAACTAATGTGATTGAAGCTGAGGGATGATACCATAAATTCTCACAGATTATAATATTATAACTCAGAATAAAACATATGACTATGGTATTGTATGCCCCATACCAAGGCGATTGTCATTCAACGCTATGAATCATAACACGCGTAAAGAGCTTCGTGTATAGGATTTTTAAAGGAAGAATTTTTTTCTTCTGGTAATAAGATGTGTACAGAAAATGATTTGGAGTGAAGAAATACACATGTAGCAGAGTTGCATAATGGTGTATCGTGCCATATAGTTAGTGAACAAAGAGGTTTAATCTTTTTTTTTGAATTATTTAAATAAAATTTATTTAGAATGGTGCACAATTTTGCATTAAAATACAATTAGAGATCATAAACATTAAGTATTTAAATACCTGCCTTATTTATTTAGCAAAAGATTAACAATAGACCTGGGAATTGTTTCATAATGATATGATTTAGTAAATATAATGATACTGATTTTATTGTTGATTGTATCCAACATAAAGTTCATATTCATTTGTGTGATATTTCAGTTAAGAATGAGAATGGTTGCGAACATAGCTATGTTGCCAACCACATCCAAGATTTTAGCATTTCTGATGATTGACATTCCTACTAGAGCTCGGATCAGACCAAATGTGAAGTAAAATTCAATTCAATCCAATGAAAGGTTCTAAACTAGCAAGTACAATGACAATATTGAGAGATAAAAATCCATCGTGTTCAAAAGCCCAATTCGAGGAAGATATCGCAAATGAAATGTTCATAACTCCACAATGCTGTTACCGGTACATGGTAATGTATGGGACCTCCAAAATACTGAATGCCGTGGACTTGCCCTGTAAATGATTGTAGTTACCTGCATCTAAGCGTATTGTTTTTATCGGTGCGAACAGGGCCAATACATGTAGGTGACAAGATACCACCCGGGGCATGACAGCAGTTGGTCTGAATGCTCCCTCTCTCCCTCAAGAAAACCCAATATAACACCTGCTTTCCTGTGACTTTATCAGCCTACAGAGAATTACAATCTAAGAAATAAAAGAAACCCCTCCATGCTTGCTTAGATATTTAGATTCACCTTGGGATAAAAAAATTGACACCTTTTCTTGTTAAAAGGTGCATTCTTATTGTTCTGTAGTAGTGTTTCTTTTACCAATCAGCAACTCCGAATTAATTAAATTTGCCTCATTGTATCTAATCATTGACTTGAATTTCCTGCAAACTTCAAACAAACCTATACAATTATTTTAAAACAATTATTTATGGATTTTTAATGAAACAGTCTAGGTCATTGTCTTAAAATTGAGGCATACCGGTAATGAAATGTTATTATTTGTTTGAATTTAAGAATACTCTGACACTGTAATATAGCAAAGAAATGTGAACCTACCTGTATATTTACAAGTAATAAGTACATCGACCCTCTTTCCTTCTAAATTTGAATTAAAACATTTGTATTATATTGTTCATTTCAGAGGGAGTGTAGTATGTGGGCTCATATTGTGTGTGTGTGAATGCAACTATGTACCACACTGTGTTCTGTTCAGAGATGTATATTATACACAGGCTCCTATTAGGCATGTGAACGCATCCACATACCCCGCTGCGTTCTGTTCGGAGGTGTGAATGTACTAAGATGGTTAAAAGGAGAAACCGCCATAGGAAAGGCCTGCCTGTTCCTCGCTTCAAAATCTAATAACGGGTGAAAATTATATGTTGGCTGGTGATGATAATGAGAGAAATAACAAGGCAAGACCTCTACTTCTCGTCCCTCCAAAACATGGAGGCACGACCGAGCCAGTATGCTAGGCACGGCTGTTGCTGTGTAGATTTACCTCTGTAAGGGTCTTGAATTACTGGAAGATGATCGTGTCCAACCATTATGATGATAAGACATTTACAGTTGAGGCCAGAATGATGGTATTCTTTATAGCAGCATCAGTGGGTTGATAATTCTTCTGGCACAGAAATGGCCGATCAATAAATCTAGTGTTTGCAGAACTGCAAGTATCTGCCATATTAAAAACAATTCTGAAGACATATGTCCTGAAGCCTGAAGGACATTAATTTGGGACAATAAAATTATGTGGGTCAACGTCCTCTTAGCTCTTAGCACAGGATATCAGATGTGACCTCATCGACCTCCTCCTCTTCCTAAAGCTGGCATCTTCCAAGTATCTTCCCTTCATCTTCCCTTCATCTTCCCTTCATCTTCCCTTCATCTTCCCTTCATATTCTCCTCCTTCTCTCCACATCTTCTTTTATCCCCAGGAGGAGGTGTGTTAATAACTTTGCGTGGCACAGAAACGGCTGATCAATAAAGCTAGTGTACGCAGAGTAAAGCCAGTTATTGATCAGCCGAGGGCAGTACACATAAATGGACCGTGTTGGTGGTTGGAATGGCTCCTCGCTCCGGGGCGTGATAAAGACCCTGCCTGCATCAATGTGATTTGGTTTGACCTACCTCACCCCGTGGTGGTGATGAACTTCATTTTCAGTTGACTAGATAAAAGACCATTTAGCTGTAATGGTATGCTGGTAGCCTTGAAGCAAATTGAGCTATTTATGAATAAAAAATGTCCCTTCATGATCATTAGGGTCCTATGATTTGTTTTCATATCTAGTTGTATTCTCCTCTCAAGTGTCCAATCAGCAATTGCTTTAAATAATATTATTCCTGTACCATAGAGTTTTCTTGGTTAAAAGGACATTATTTCTAACTATTATATCAGCTGCTCACTCACATCTTTCATTCACTATCTCTCTCCCTCTTTCCCCATTTCTCCCCGTCTCCCTCGGGTGTGTGTCTCCATCTCCCCCTCTTTTTATTCCTTTCTTTCTGTGTATTCATCTATCCTCTACCTCCCAACCCCTCTCTCTCTCTCTCTCTTTCTTTGTCTCTATTTCTTCCTCTCTCTCTCTCTCTCTCTCTCTTTCTCTCTCTTTCTCTCTCTCTCTTTCTCTCTATACATCCCTCTCCTGTCTCTCATTTCTCCATCTGAACTGTTTTCAGCCTCCAGTGTATACCATCGTATTCAAGCTCCATATATGTGCATGAACATTACCCAAGGGGGGATGGCAGACTCTCTCGCTTGTAAATCATCATTTCTCCTCGTTTTAAGTTCATTGGCTCCAGGCTGGCTCGTGTTTCCCCATTCAACCTCAAGCAATACAGACCCATGTTCACATTGATAAATGCTCACTGATGTGTAGATGCACTTTTGATAATACAGACCATGTTCACAATGATAAATGCTCAGTGATGTGTAGATGCACTTTTCATAATGATTTCAAACATTCATTACTTACTCATAATTGGTCTGATTTATTTCAAACTTCCGGCTCTCTGTTTCTCTGATTTTTCTGCTTGCCTACAAATAAACTTATTACAAGTGTAGGATTTTCCTTTAAGGCAGTGTAAAAATATTTAAAAAAATTAAAAACCCAGCCCCCTTAAGAAAAGAAAAGAAAAACATATTTCTTTCCTCGAAGCTAGATTTTCTCGTAATTTTTTATCTTTGTAGATGAAATGAATTTGAAATACTTCTGGTACAACATTGAATTCAACATCCATGCAACAACATTGGGAGACAGTAGGGATGAGATGAATTCCCAGAGGTTTCCTGAAGTATGGATGATAGGAATCTGTTTATATATGTCTGCATTCTTGTCTCTCAGCCAAGCTTTTCATGTTCGTGTCATCCGTAGAGAGCTTGAAGGGTGTTAAAATCGTATTGAATGATATGTGCTAAAATAGAGTTATTGCCCTTCTGGTACTCATTGGACATTCAGAAGACAGCGGGCATTCATGTCTATCCGTCAAACTTTTAATTTTCCTGCCATGCTTTGGAGGTAGAAGGGCATTTATAGAGTCATATCACATGCTTAACAGAGAGATAATGTCCTTCTGGCCTGTAACAGACGATTCAAATAGAGGATGCAGGGCTTATAGCACAAAACATGAATGATTGCAACAAGAGAACATAGTTGGACTATACATCTGTGTCTCCTCATCATGAGATCTACATTGTAGCAAACGGACATTATCTGTCTGTGAGGGAGATAGGACTATGAGTATGATTGGCAGTCATTATTGCTTTCATACCTAACTGTGCTAAAGGAAAGGGGAAGGACGAGGAACGGAGGAAGGGGGCTATTTAACTTGCAGTACTCCACCTCTTTTTATCTCCGCGCTCATTAGTTCTCGAGGGAAATAAAATTATTGTCATAACGAGGTCTACGTGCCAGGAATCTGGGGCATATTACTACTAATGAGCTAAGATACAATGAGGACAATAATTTCAGGGCTAGAAGTTCCCATCTACTCCATAGCCTGTTCTACTTGTGACATAGTATTAGTTCAGTTTACACTAAAAGGAAATTATGCTGAGATTAGGAAGAATAGTACCAGTATTCTACATTTTCAAAACATATTGCCCTGTGTGGAGACTGAGGAAATTAAAGAATCATTAGGTAATTGCAATAGGGAACAGACTCCCTCGCATTGTTTTGCTCCCCTATTTTCTCTATAGCTTGGATAAGAGTTACTTCTTTGGACTTGGCATTCATGTAGTTGGGCAGTGAGCAAGGGTCGGGAGGGGGGGGGGGGCATTATCCTACCCCATCTCTGGAATTCAGACAATGGGAGCAGCGTCAAAACAAACTCTATTTTTAAAATAAGGGGATGACAATATTCTTTGATGAGATGAATTTTATTTTTAAGTTGAAATGAATGACAGGAGAATGCAAGGAGAGCATAATTCATCTCTCATTGCTTGGTATTCAGAAAACATGCAAGTTATTTATTACACTATAAACAATAACATTCAACCTTGATTGACACACTGGATTAAAACCAGAGCATCAACAAGAAAAGTAAGAGCTCTAGCTGTATAGTCAATTTTTTTACCTTCATTCTCATAAAATGTTCAACCCAACTCAGGTCAAATTCTGTTGATAAAGTAAAAACATATCTAAAAGCTAGACTCAGTGAAAAAAATACACGGGGGCTCAGGGCGAATTTGCCCCCGAAATGCCTAAAACAGCCCCCGAAAATCAGAAAAGAGCCCCAGTAACTTTGCATAGAGTTCAATGCAAAACAAAATTTAGAGTGTTATTTGTATGCAGGCAAGCTTGAAAAGTAGCCCCCGAAAAATATATATTAATTTTTTCCCTGGCTAGACTTAACCAAGCTCTTAGTATGACAATATCCGTTGATGCATTTTTGTTTTCAAGAGAAGGGATGGGGGTAGTAGCTCCTGCATGCTATCAATTGTTTACTCCTGTTGATAGAATTCGTAATTGCGGATTAGATGAATGGATGTTGGAGAAATGTGCTCTTTATGTCCTCCTTCTTTTTCTTTTTATTTCATCATCGTCTATTATTCCTATAACTTCATGTGCCTAATCAATGGCCTGAAGATTGAGTCAAATGTCATCTTTTCATTTCTCCAATGACGTTGTGCTCAAACCCTTTAATGGAGAAAAGAGTTTCAGGCAAAAAACAGTCCATTTAAATTTATCTGACATTCTCTTCAGGGAAAAAAAATGAGAGAAATGTGAGGGTATTGACTGCAAACCAGTCTCTGCCCCCTCCATATATGTGAACACTAATAAGTAATTGAAGCACTGATAATTGAGTCATACCCATGTAAATGTGATTTTTAATATCTTCTTCAAACCATTGAAACATTTGTAAAACATAACCTACAAAATATAAAAATAGAAATAATGAATGAAGCTGCCGAAGTGCCTTGTTGACAAAAAATAGGATTAAATGCGATTCGCATCCATTATGGTAAATGTGCTTTATAAGGGATTTGAAAGTGATGTTTTTCATTTACTAGTTCATTTTTGTTTTTGTTTTCAATTTTTCCCCCCACTTCGTTCTTTGTTTTCTTTTTGGAGATAGTTGTTCCTATCTCTCATATTTATTTCTGGCTGAAAAAACCCCATAGAAATTGCTTTTCCAGTGACTGCAGATCGTGTTGAGATCATGAAAGAAGAAATAAATAAATGAGGTTCTTTTAAATTGAAGTTTGTTTAGACCCAGAAAGGCATAATCTCTGTGTTAAATCATACAAGAATGTGTTAGGTTTTCTCAAAGTGAAGAAAATTCATATGTGATCAAATCAGCACATAGTACAAGGACCCCTGTATCGTTATTGCCTAAGCCACATGTCCTCTTTCAGGTGAAGTCCAATTAAATCTTAGATGTGATTAGGGCCATATGAATTCATTCAACCAGAAAGCAGAATGCCTTCCTCTCCAATTCAGATATTGATTTCTTGTATGCAGCCAAATCAAAATTGTGTTATTCCTTCTTGCTATTACCAACATATTACCATCCTCCGATTATTGTTTGCATGTTAGGATGCAAGCCAAATTACCCTGCCTACCGGTATATAGATTGGACTTTGAATTGTAATCTCTTTTCTCCTCATTTCCCCCATCATTGTTTTTGAAGTGTTTCTTCCCCATCTTCTAATGTCTTGCTCGTTTTCTGTAATGCATTTCCGCATCAATCGTGACATTTTACAAATGGGTCTGCACGGCGGTGTGTCTCCTAAGAACAGGCAATCCCGACTGATCATTTTTTGGAGGGGTTTAATTGTCTTATTTTTGCAGTGAAATGGTCTGTGGCAAATAGCTTTGAGATGCAATAAAAATCTATTTTCATTCCAAAGTCAGGAAATGAAAAGAAAGATCCACAGAGATATATTAGAGATAGAATTAGATAGGAAATTGTGTGGAGTCCGAGAGAGATGTAAAGATAAATTGAGGCAAAACTGACAAAGTAAGACAAATAGAAAATGCAAATATGTAAAAAAGGAAAGAGAGACAAAAAGGCTAACAAATATCAAAGTGTGAGTGTGTGTGTGAGAGAGAGAGATTTTCATGATTACAATGCTGGTTATAATTTGAAATGAATCTGTGCGTATAATTTATTTCAATCGATTAACAATTTGTCTTTGTTTCTCTCCTTCCCTTTTCTTATATTGCCATCCATCTTTCTCCTGTATGCACCTTGTGTGGTCTGGCATCTTCTTGGTTGTTTCATCTGACCCAATGGATTCACATTCAACCTTACAGGTAAGAATATCAAATAAAGAGTCATCTGATGGATTGTTATCAGTCTGTTGCTTTAAAATGGTGTATTTGTCCTAAGAAGAATATTTCTTTTAAGGAAAGTGATAAGACTTTAAAAAAAATGAAAGGTTTTATGGTGGAATATATCTGGTGAATGCAGGAATGTGTACATTGTGTAAGGGAAGTTTTTTTTACGATAATAATTTTGTTTTGATTAACGAGCCCCCCCCCCCAAGTTAGAGAGAGAGAGGGGGGGGGGGCGTATACAAAGTGATACAGACAAACACACTTAAAGCTATTAAAAGAAGTGGTGACTGGCACAAGTTAAAAAGTAAGATGGAGCAATTTTCACAAGATGTGTTGGGAGGAAGATCCCAAAAGAAGGTCACTGTAATTGTTCCCTAAGGGCTTGAGTGGCTGGCCATCTGGAGAAGAAACCTTCCAGGGTGACCCTCATGACCTTCGACCTGATGAGGTCAAAGATGAGGTTGTGTGAGGACAAGGTCAGTGTGTGTATTCTCTCTTGGGATTTGTTTCTATCTCAAGCAGTGAGGTAGGTTAGAAATGGAAAGATGAAAGCAAGAAGGGCGTTAAATCTTTATCTATGGAAGGTGCCATGATGTAATGGTGTTCTGGCTCTCAGCAGATATATTCATACTGACGGGCTGATGTGGGTTGAATGCTGACATCACTTCTGCACTCCTTGTGCAAGCTGCAGTGTACTTTACCCTAATATATCTTCTATACTTAGTAAGATGGAATATATTTGCTGTGAAGAAAAAAAAGGAGAATTCAGAAAGGTATCCCCTGTCGAGGTGCTATTCCAAACATCAGGTCTGCTGCAAATTGAGCATCACAAAATCCATCCATTCAGCAGCAATATATGCCATTATTTATCGAGTGGTGTCCCCTTTCTTCTTCACAAGATATTCCACGCGTCATTGACGGCTTTTTGAATCCCCCTTTCACTCTCGTTTCCACCCCCTCCTGTATACTTTACTATCACGGTTGGTCTGTCGGTGAGACGATGTAATGTAATATATCCTTTTGTACAGCCATTCCGCCCCTCACGCGCTGCCTTTGTCATTCATTAAATATCAGCTCTTCTCTGGCTGACTTATCATCCCTCTCCTCTCTCATCCTCTATCTCTACCCCTCAACCATTAAAAGAAACACTGTTTTCTCTCTCTCTTTCTACATATGTATATATTGGGTAGCTCTCTTTCTCATTCTGTTGCTCTCTCTCTCGCTCTCACTCTGTCTCTGTCTCTCTCGCTCTCACTCTCTTTCTCTCTATCTCTCTATTACTCAATCTTATTCCCTTTCTCTGTCTTTCTCAGCCCTCTCTCCTTCTTTGTCCTTTTCGCTTTATAGCTTGCTCCATGTCCCTCTCTCTCTCTCTCTCTCTCCCCCTCTCTCTCTCTCCATCTCTCTCTCACCTCTGCCCCTCTCTCTCTCTCTCTTTCTCTCTCCATCTCCCATCCTCTCTATCTCTCTCTCTCAATCTCCATCTCCCTCCCTCCCTCTCTCTCCACCCTCCACCTCCCATCCTCTCTCTCTGCCGCATCTTCAAAGAGCCTCCCGCTCATCAATATTAGAGCTGGAGAGTCTCTTCCAGTCTCCCAAGGAGATGGGATGAGGAATTACGGATGAAGGAGTACAGCGTATGCTGCCTCTACATATCTTCGACAATTAGCTTCCAGAATGCTGTACGAGCTATGTATTTTCAGTGGCAGTAACAGCCTGCTTGGGGGCAGCAGACAATTATAGTAATGACAGAATTGCCCACTGTACGGCATGTTGAAATATGCTATTACTTAAGCCGGGGTAATAATATCCAAAGTCCTTTGGAGGCGCACAGAGACGTTTTACCATAATTTGATACAAGAACGGCATATTATTATTTTTGAACAAATGAAGAGAATGCAATAATGAAATTTCAAAACAATCATGAAAATAACCCTCAATTCAAGGCCAACTATGCATTATCTCTTGCTTATATAGTAGAGGGGATTAGCGAGACTTGTGAAATCAAGAAGCTCCTTGGTAAAAAGAATAATAATCATTCCGCAACAATTACAATTTAAAAAGACACATGCATTAAATATATTTAGACAGAGCCTTCTAGAGTTAGGTTGCTTGTCATACCCTCCACCCCCCCCCCCCCCCACGGAAACAACAACAACAACAATATACTAAGTGATTTGTTAAGAGCCAGAAGGGCATTTACCCACATCATTTTACACATAATTAATGCCCTTGGGATTCTAAAGAGATGATATGATATATTATTGCCCCTTGATGACTGGACATACAGCATCTGGACTAATTAGCTTGAGATGGACATCCCACAATGGTAGGGGGGTATCATGTCATAGCTATCAGAGGGAGTACATAGGCATGAAGAGTGCCCATCAGTTGTGAAGTCAATTAGTGTATATTCAATAGACATAATACTGATGGGAATTAGGTGGAGAGTAATTAATACTAATTATCTAATTGGTGTGCAGGATAATGAAAAGCAATTGGCCTATTTTTGAAATTTCAATTTGAGGAAAATTTGAATGCCCCATTGTATGTCCCATAGAAATCAGAAGTTCAGATTACACAATGGGTAAAGCACAAAGCTATTGGAAGTTGCCCTGGGTAGTTCGACCGTGTTAGTATAATTGCAGCACAGTGCACTTGCTACTTAACTTTGGATACATAAATATCTAACGGGTAGATGAGGAAACATTAAATTTCATATATTTAATCAAAGCTTTAGTAGGGCTATTTCTTGAATACAGTTATCTGATAAACCAAAATTGTAGACATATTAGGTAATGTATGGAACAAAATAGCTTTGTCTTGCCCTTATTTATGTTGTACATGTATAAAACTAGAAGAAATATCTTGTCTTATCTTTTCAAGATTTCAATTTTATAGTAATAAGATGTAATGAGATCTTCGCACTCATATATATGTGAGATGTGCCTACAAAGAAAATGAACATGGTTATGACAGCATTCCTACGTGCTACGTGCTTATATTCACAACCCGGCGATGCAAAGAACAGCTTTGAATGAATGGTACGATAGTTAAATTAAGTTAATTGAGAAATAAGGGGATCTCTTAACAGAAGAACAGTTGGTCTCTCAACGGGAGGCAGCTAGGTAGAATCACAATTAGTGCTGCGGTTTCCGGCAGAGAAAAATGCGTCTCGCTTCTTTTATCTCTGCCCGCTTGCTCTGAGCGTGGCAACTCAAATTGGATTTCAGCTGTTAATACGGCGGATGATTTAGTCATCCAGCGGTAGAAGGAAGGTATTCCCCCAGCTGTTACCAGGCAGAAGGGCACAGTCATGATGAGTGGGGGCCCCACCTTTCACAATCAAATCTAGAAACCAGAGTGTTGGTGTATATTAGGGGGGTAAAGGAGCTCATCTTCCCCCTTTCCCTATTTTGAATGGTGTTTTCTGTTCAATGCAATGCAGCTATCATACTACTGTTCAATTTATGTTGTACACATAATAAAGTACCACAATATAGGTAGGTTGGAACATTATAATTGTGTATTACATTTTCAAATAACTGTTCCTTCTTAGTGAGATACTACAAATTTCTCCACGTCCAAAATAAGATATATGATGTAATATTGAAGGTAACGATCCAGAGTTTTATGGTCTGTTCTATGACAATGTGCACAAGCATATATCACACTCATATTTGTTATCTTCCAAGGGATTGTATGTTGAGATGATATGGTCTGTTGATAAGCAAACAGACGTTATTCATATCTTTTGACATGTGTTTAATTCCCTTATAGTTCTGAAATTTTTGAAATAATAAATACTGCCAATTGGGCTGTTCTGATGTTTTGAAGTTGAACCATGGTTTCCCTTTTCATGGTTTTGAGTTGATTGGTGCTGGGTCCAGTAAAGGCACATGGAATAAAAAATAAGAACATAGTTAATAAATTGTTAGCATGGAATGAGAAATAGGATAGAATTGTGACCATATTGTTCTAACTGATGTGTTTGGAATTTTCTTTTCACCCGTCAATCAAAAGTTATCTGTAGTCAAATATTTCAATCGTCTCACTCCTATATCCACGGTGGATCAATAAGTTGCATTTTGGCTTTGAGATCAGATCACCTTTCTGTCATCAATGCTTATCCCCTCCATAGATTCCAAAGTCAAGCATTTATTATAGCAACTCTTCTATGCTAGCTCATCCGAAACTTTAAAGCTAGAGGATGAAACAGTGATATCCCAACCCTGCCCCTTTTCCTACCTCTTCCCACTTACCCTCAGCCCCCTCTCTGACCCATCAGCATGCATCTGCTATGCTGGGGGCCCCTGTATAGTAGCTGACCGCAAGCAAGTCTGGCATGAGGGATGGTAGGTTTTTTTCTAGAGAAGAAGATGGATAGAAAGCCTGCTATAGATCTGAGCAGGCTTCCAAAACCAATCACTAACCCCGAAGGTCCCTCCTAATAACATGTTTTCTTCGCTCCGCTTGGGTAGCGGCCATTAACAATGAAGCACCCCCTATGCATTGAACTAGGACACTGACTTGCAGTGACTTCCATCTTCTGTGTGTTGTTGTTTTTACTGGGATTTCTAAAGGATATGGAAGCTTTGTTGCTGTTCATGTGGTGAATGATCTGCTGTCAATCATTTGGTTCTGGAAACTGATCTTTGGTAATCTTCAGGAATATCCATCTTTTTTAAAGAATAAATTTGTGCAATAAATAAACTATTTGTTTATCTGTAACATAATATAATGACTGTGATCAAACTTCATTATTCTTAGCCATTGACTATCTACATCCATTGTTGTCAACTGGCGTCATCTAGCATCTTAATTTTGCTATTCTTGATTAAGGTGATGTCTCATCATTTTTACTGACAGTTTAGCATCATCACCTTCCTCAATTTGATTAACCTTGGTCTTACTCTATCCTATTGGAAAGATACTCTTACAGCTTGTTTTATATACAGTGAGTGATGCTATCAAATAGTACCACCGTTTTGGGATTACCATCATTGTTGCCTAAGTTGTCTGAGCTGCTATAGCTGCGAGAGTCGCCAAAGTAATCATCAAAGTTGTTGCCACCATCATCATCATCATAACCTTGATATACCAATTTCATCCTTAAACTAAAGAAAGAGCACCAAGCATCATCATCATCTCTCATTAGCTACAAAGGATGCAGCTCCGCCCTGACAGACTCCCATACCCATCTTGGTAAAACCTTATGCTCCTAGATACAGTGTTTGAGCCATTCACTACTACTGCTCTTCATGACCTTATCGAGTTTGACTATAAATACAGTCATCTCTGGAAACAAGTTAGTTGTTGATATCTGCTTCCCCTGCAGAGCGAAGGGCAAACTCCAAGAATTTCACAGCTGGAAGCTTGAACCAAGCTGAGGCGTATCAGGTAATATCCATAGAAGGTGAAGAAGTTCCAGGGAGGATAGATGGACACACCCTTCTGTTGTTATCTACAAGCTATCATAATACTATGATACTAAAATGATACTACTCAGGAATGTACACAATGTGTTCATTTATGTCTTCTTTGTTTTCATGATCAATTATGGTGTTTGAAGACATAGTTTATGTGGAGAAAATAACACTCAAGTGATGTTTTCATTTGTTTGTTTACGTTGTCTGATGTATTAGTGTTGTAAGTGATACTAATAATGGTACAAACTTATTTATTATCATTTAAATCTTGATCATATATTTTTCTGTCAACATTTGACTTGTGTAGGTTGGAAGGGATGAATATTTGCATGCTTTCTTTCCAATATCTACTCTGACTATTAAATTTCCATCATCATGATAGCTATCCAAACATTCTTTTCTTCTTTCGTTAAGAAAAAAAGCCTCTCTTGTTTATAGCCTACATTGAATTGTGTGACACACATGATTTGCCTTATAAACATAAACACTTCCCATAGAGCTACAATAGTACAGAGATGTCTCAAGTGTATTACAATGCAAGTTCTGAACTAGTTGATGATAAACAGGGGGTCTGCATGAGGTCTCCCTGGATCTTCCCTATCTATCCTCCACTCATATGTATGGATAGCATGTGCCCTTGCCTCCTGCTGAGGAGAAAAAAAGAAGATGGATTATATTAATCAGGTCAAAACGTCACCCTTCCTTCAATCGCATCTGAACATCTCTCGGAATGTGTATGTAGCTAGCCTGAGCTTCAAAAGAAAACAGAGCGCGCTCCCATATTGTTTCTAATCTCTGTTGTCTGTACCATTCTGTAAGTTATAGCATCTCAAGTTGTAAAACTAGCAGCATACATTTAAAAAAGGAGCTAGCCCGCATACCGTCTCAAACCTTGCAAATAAGTTGCGATTGATATCAACTCTTTGTAAGACGGGGCTCTGAAGTTGCAAAAGTAGCAGCATATGTTGAGTGTAGCACTGAAGAATTGTGAATTGCTTGGGTAACGTGGCGAGCAGAAGCACTATTAACGCAGGTGCAGCTTGTAAAATCCCCCCTCATTGAGATGCTTGCTACATTTACTGATCAGGTAGCGACCGACTGAGCGAGGACCCTCAGCAAAGCAGTCTTACATGATCAATCACCCTAATTGATTTGGACCCTTGTATAATTCAAGCTGTTTGGAGTTTATAGATGCACTACACAATCTTCAAATATGGCTGTGCCATTAGTAAGGAAGACTTTAAAAGGATTTCCAAGAACTCATTAAAAATCGCAAAAGATATTAATCCCTCACCTTATTTACACTCCATTTCATTTAACAAAATATATAAAGTAAGAGGTAGCAAGAGATAAAAAAAATATGAAAAGACAAAGCTATACTTTTTGCTTCTTCCTTCTTCCTTCTTGGGGTCACATCACATTCTATATGAACATATTACCCGCAGATTGCCAGAAGGGCGCTAACTCTGTTTGAAATGATATGAGTTAACGCCCTTCTGGTTCTCAACAGATTACATTACACCCAGGCAGGAAGTGTAGACATTTGAATCTTACACATCGCGCTGATTAAGATCTAAACTTCTGAACATACCTGATCGATGTTGTATCGAAACCTATCACTCTTTCCCACAAGTTTGGAGCTGTACTTTATGGAAGGAAGTTTGGGAAAGTTCATAGAATTTCTCATACAGTACTGAGACTCTGTAATCTTTGCTCTCATTCCTTGTTTCACCATATTTTGTTCCCTCTTTTGAAATTGAAGAATTATAAATACTGTACTTAACTTAGTATTATTTACAAAAGCATTCCTATTCCTTTTTAAAAATATGTCATTGCTGGTACATAAGCATCAATGATATTGGGAAACTGGGAGAGAAACAATTCATCAAGTAAAATGAAGTAACCAGTTAAAAAATCAACCGAAAACATATACCGGGTATGCATTTTTGTGATAGTCCCTGTAATTCTTAAATTTAGTGGGCTGGGGTTAACTTAGCATATATTCTCAGGTGGAAGCACTTTGTATTCTCTTCAAAATCAGACAGAACATACCAACAGGTACTTGAATGGGATATTTCATCAGATCCAAAATAAACCAATAATATGGTTGGTATTACGCATTTCGCTGAGGCTACCAAAATAAAAATGGAGGATATTTCTGTCAGTGATCATTCAAAAAACAGTACGCCAGCCCATTGAAAGCTGACACATGTTACGCTTTGTCACGGTCGACAGTGTTTATCTACCATCCAACTCCTAGACAGGTATGTGGTATGCATTATGACCGCTTGAAACGGGAAGTGAAAACTGGCCAGGGTAATTGTTTTCAAGTTCATCCGCAGTGTTTTGTTTAACCGATTGGGCGATTGGTCTTGTTTTTAGGGCAAGGTTGGAAAATGTCTACAGCACTCGACAAAGAAGACACCAATTGTATCTGGTTTAGATTTACACATATGGCTGACTACATCAAAACAGGGCACACAGGAAGTGAAACCTTGTTGTCATGGTGATGCGACATCAAGAGACAACTTGGGGACGGAGTGTCTTTGATTGTATTTTCGCACCGTAGGTTTGACATTTGGTTGAGGGGAGGCCTTGGGGTGTCGGAGACTTTTTTCCCATAACATGATACCGTATAGAAACCAGATGGGCAGATAAAAGTAGCAGAACTTCTCCTTCATTTAATGTTTTATTCTTATTTCCTTTGAAAGACAAAATAGGTCAGAACAAGATCAGGATGTATGCTATGTGTGCTAGAAAACCAAATGTCACAACACATTCTTTCTCAGACTCAGGATTTGAACTTGAAAATGAGTTCATGTCATGTGCAGACAGGCAGAAGGGCATTAACTTTGTTTAAAAGTATACAAGTTCATGCCCTTCCGGCTCTCAACGGATAATATATCGTTTAATACACAATTGTTACAAAAATTGGCTACTATCAGATCATATATAACTGTAATATGGAATATTATATCACTGACTATCCTTCATCAGCAGCATAATGAATTCATCCCCCACAGTTTGGTATAAATCCTTGGGGGTTTCCCAATAATACTAATAGCCTTTAGTAGTGAGTCTGACTGACTGATTGAATATGACACTACATGGAAAGTATGCAAATGGGACTGAAATGAATGCAAATTGAAACTAAAGACACATAAATAGAAAATGCTTGAAAGCCATTATCTGTTACGAAGCAAAAGGACGTTGCCAATGTTGGCAACGCTTCTGCCTAGAGATGGTAGGTGTCCGCTCTGGTCTATGTTTGTTGTGGTAATGGATGGCAGAAGCGAGGCGATATAGTCTGCCAATGCAAGATTCATAGCTGAATAATGGAAGAATCACAATACGCAGGAGAATAAAGTGAATAGGCTAGTCATTTTGTATATCTATTTGAGTAGGAGGGAGGATGGCAGACTAGTTTAATTTGTTTGTAGCTTCATGGTTTAATCATATTTGATTTCACAATATGCCTGGGTTTTATGCGCTGCGCTTCATAGGGGTGTATGTTTGCTAATGGATGAGATAGACGGCTAAAAGTGACATTTGAGACGTGAATTATTGAGGATTCTCTGAGAGATATCGGATTAAAAATCTTGTGAATGCCATGCATCGCCTGGAATAGAAAATGAGAAATTCAATATTTAATGCTTGAATATATTTCAAGGATCATGTATCTACGAAAGGAGAAGAAGGAAGCTGCCAGGATAGAAAATAAATAGAAATTATATGAGTTGTAATGGTAGCTGCAAAAGTAAACAGAAAAGGAAAAATTATTCCTGAGGGAAAAGGAGCAGTATATAGAAAGCAGTATGAAGTGGAATGGTAACTGCAAAAGTAAAACAATAAAGAAAAAGTACCAGGAGAGAGGTGGACAAAACTAAAATTGAAAGAAAGACATAAATGGCAAGATATCAAACAGAGTAACAAGATGAGGAATAAGGGAGGAAGGAATATGGTGAAGAGGAAAGTATAACAAGAGAATGTGTTGTGTTTGGAATGGGATACGGCTGGGGGAAGAGCCACGTTGTAATGAACTCATCTATCATGACTGTTTCAAACATGTAGTCTTAGGGGATCCCCCTTATTAATGATGTATGTATTGAGAAGGGTTGAGTGATTGGATGCGGTGCTTGTACATATTACATGAATTTGATTGAATGCCTAATAACCCCACAATATTTGATCAGTAGTCTGGATCTCAGACTGGAGCTTTGCTTTGAACTTTTCAGTGCTTTAGGAGTTGTGTCTTCATTTTCTTTCCTTTTTTTTTCGGGGGGGGGGGGGGGGATAGGGGTATTCTACTATGCAAATTTTGCAAAACAATCAGTGTTTATTCCTACAAAAGATTGTATTACTGGCATATTGCACCCTTGTTTTATTCTTCACTGTATTTTCAAAACTTTGTATAATCCCCTATATTAAAGTTTTTTCAATATCATATTTTCCTCTATGTAACATGGGATCTATTTAATTTTGTTTCAAACTTAATGAAAAGCTTTAACATACTCAGTCCTGATGCTAGCTACTTCTATGTATCTTGATTTTTAAAAATGAGTTGAAATATTATCAGTAAAACTCATCTTACAGAAAACTGTTTATACTGATATGTTCAAGTTTAGCTATCTCTTTATAAAGTAAAGGACATTTTATATCATACATTTTGCCATCACAAGTATGTTAGTACTTGTTTTCAATATAAGTTTCCATGCCTTTGGTAGACTACTTCCACCAGCAGAAAATATGTTTTCTCAATTTGGCTCCTTCCTCTTTGTCTTTGCTGCGTTCCTGTTTGCCATAGAAGGAAAGCAGAGATGGATTGACCCCACGCTGCTTCCTGTTTGACCTCTTTCTCTTGCGCTCTGCACTTTTCATTGAAATGCTAGAGACGCAAGTGATACCATACCCTTCATCCACTGGCCTACTTTTATGTCCACAGATAAAAATAAATAGACTTGGATGATTGTATATTGAGCTAATGGTTATGTTTTTGTCCCTGTTGTAGTGATGTTTGCTTCAATTGGGGATCAAATCCTTCACAGTTAATATGGGATTGTTTACTACAGCAAAGATATAAGAATAGTAAGTGATACCAATCTGAATTTAGAACAGTACCCTCAAAGCTCTTTGTAAACTATTTTCAGAGCAAAATCACCTGAAGAGAAGATAAAAGAACATGAATAATTATTTAGTATCCCAAAACAAGCATGAAATAGCTGCTGTTAAAGCATTCATGCATCGTGTAGTCCTAAAATATGAAAAAGTAAGCTCTCCTAAACAAAACTGTAAATTTAACATTGCATTTGATAGAGTCTGCGACTCAAAATTTGTAATGAAAGTAATCTTGTAGTGTCTGGGGATACATTTTGAAAGTGTGATCTTCCGAAACAATTTCACTTTAAAGCACCGGAACTTCTCACTCCATTTACAGCTCGATCAGCAATGAAATATAATATAATATTAACCTTTGATGGTGCCATTCCATCTAAAATGGTTTGCTGAGACCCAGAAGGGTGTTACAGGGTGTTAACTCTGTGATAAATGATATGAGTTTGTGCCCTTCTAGCCCTCGGCAGAATAAGATATTAGCCTTTATTCTGTTTTCATTCCATCTAAAATGGTTTGCTGAGAGGCAGAAGGGTGTTGACTCTGTGCTAAAGTATACAAGTTAGCGTCCCTCTGGCTCTCAGCAGAATCAGATATTGGCTTTTATTCTGTTATGATTCCATTTAAAATCATCTGCTTAGCGCCAGAAGGGCGTTGACTCAGTGCTAAAGTATATGAGTTAGCGTCCCTCTGGCTCTCAGCACACGTAACGGCCTAGACGACAGCGGTAAGAGGGCGGGAAGGCGATAATGTTCACACCAAAGTCATAAAATATCCAAATAGAAGCTCTCTGCCTCATCGTCAAATAAGGCAGTCTCCTTCTGCTAAGTGGCGCAGCAAACACCGCCGAAGGGGGGACAGAGGGATATCGTGTGCCAAAGTTAAACACTGCAGGGTCGTTACAGACCCATCTCGGCTTCGCTGCGAAGAAGAGACCGGTGTGTGGTGTCTGTCGTTCGTGAGACAGTCATGTAAAAGAAGATTGTTTGTGAACGTAAAGCCAAAGGTCATGATTGATTTATTTCTCAGAAATGGTTGTCATGATACAACTTTATTCATGTGTGCTAAATTCATCTTTATGATAACACTACATGGTAAAGAACATTGCAATTTGTAAACACAATAATATAAATAATGGGAATGATGATAACCTTAACATCATACATAATGATAACAAAGCAACATCATGAATGATAACAAATATCATTTGTTACTAATGGTAATATGGCACCAGACGCTGTCTGTTTCTAAGTTCGGTGGAATGAAAGTTTTGTTTCCATCATAGATTAATTAATTGTGAAAAAAAGATGGAAAAGGCAGTTCAATAAACTAACCAAAAATGTGTTCTTTGATAACATTTATTTTTCCTATAAACCTACTTTGTATTTTTGTTGTGGTAAGTGACACGTCATTGTAAATATTTTTTTCATATCAGACGGAAAGAGTGTATCATTTCTGTAATAACTTTATTAAATATAGTATCTAGAAGACAACAAAACCCTTTACTCTAACGTTGATAGCGTTTTCCTGTCTGTGGATGTTGCATCATCCAATCCAAATAGAGAATCTACATTGAGGGGGCCAGTAAGAGATACATCACACATTTGTCTGCTGCCGATTTAGTTACATTTCCAATGTAAACACTGGAACTAAATATTTGCCAAACAGTTAGTGACAGTTCAGGTGTGAAAACTAAATTCAGTAGCCTCCCTCAATCTTGTGTGCTTACTGTTTGAGCAATGGATGTATATTGTAAGGGATAAAGTATAACAAATGTTCTACATGGAGAGAGTAGGAAGTGTCAGAGATATTAGAATTAGTTAAAGATATGTTGCCTTTATTTTCACATTTTGCTTGAAGGTGGCATGCAGTATCAAATTATTCTAACATAATAATTATAGGAGTCTCCATATATACCTATTATTTCTTAGCTCCAAATGTATTAACTTGCAGCTGCTTTTGTATTAAATTGGTTCATCTTTTGCAGCTGTCCATCTGAAAATTTGTCTTGATGCAATGCTAATGAATGTTCAAACAAGACATTGCTACAATATTTTTAACAGGGTGGAGAAGGAATTTTCAAACAACTTCTTTTTGGGGGAGGGCACAATTTTCATTCCAGATAAGAAAAAAAGAAGTCCCCCACCCCACCAAATAAACTCTCTCAACAATGTCCAGATTAAGTTTCGGGAAAAGGGTTTGATTGGGGTGTCTCGACTGCAATAAAGGGGTAGGGGTGCCCCCCAGCCCCCATCCCCTTTATTTTAGTGAGACCAAGATCACAACATAAAAATGGGCAATAAACAACCATCTTATTCTATCATCTTGAACTCATCTCCCTGACCGCAATCAATTCAATATGTGTACCAACATCACTTCATAAGAACCTTCACTCCAGTGTTTGCTCTCCCTAAGATCAGCTGTGTGTGCTGTCTTTAACCGTCGGTATCGATCCACAATATAGCCAGGCCAAGCGACAGTGATTTCCACGCCTTGGATATAATCGTCATAACCGGCGAGAGGCTATTGTTACCAACAGATCAATGTCATGCACGGCAGCTAGATATTGAAGGGCAGGGTATCGATTGGTGTTCGATTTCTCCTGGCTCAACAAGCTTTGTTCTGTGTTGGATGTTTGTTGAGGCTAATCAAATGAGAATTTTGATTTGGTATTGAATATGATTTGTTTATAAAAAATAAATGAGGTGTGGAGTGGCCTGGTGAATTGAATGGAAGGTTGAGGGTGAAGGTTGTGTCATGGTAAGATTTATTGAGACTAAGACTTTGTCCTTTGTTCCTTTTTGAATAGATTCTGACTCTGTCTATGATAATTGCATCATTTAAGCTAAAATTGAAGGTTTTCTCTATGATATTATCTTTTGCAGATATTTCTTTCTCTTACTGACCATGTTTTGTCTGTATCTTCCTCTACTTCAAGAATCTCTCTCTCTCTCTCTCTCTCTCTCTCTCACTCTCTCTTTGGTTGCCTCCCCTCCCCCAACCCTTCCCCCTTTCTCTCTCTCTCTTTCTTCCCCTTCTCTATCCCGTCTCTCTCTCTCTCTCTCTCTCTCTTTCTTCCCCCCTCTATTCATCACACATCCATCCAAGACTCAGGTGTGTTATCTTATTAAGAATTCTTTAATCAAAGTAAAATAAAGAAACAATGAAGATGTAATCCCAGATGCTATCAAAATTGTCCCATCTGCCTACCCGCACTTAATAGCTTCCAAAAAAAATACTGTTAGTTTATCGATGCTCCATAAAAAAAAAAAACTCTACATCCTCTCTTGTAAGAGGAAGAAATAAAGTGATGATAGTACACCGGTGTTATATCCCTTGCAGACATTTAATTTATCTAATGGCATTCAAAGCTTGAGCGAGCGAGCGGTCCCCATCTTGCATGTAGAGGGCCAGCCGAGGGCGATATACCTAATTGGAGTGCGCCAGGCCCGCTGTAATTCAATTAAGAGCTGTGTGACCTCTGCTAGACAGACTGCAGATGCAGTTAGAGGTGTTCGTAATCTACCTCAGATGAATAATAATGCAATTTGAAGTCCTCGATTTCTGTCTCATTTCAAAGAAAATTTGTTGTTGTATTCTTCATTTGCATTGGAAAGAATCGGTCTAACATACGTGAATGAATGAGTAATGTTTGAAATTAGCCTAATTGAGGCATTTGGTATTTTATTTGTGTCAAGCAATGTGAGGTCAGAAATACATGAGTCAAATATATTCTGTTTTGTTTACTACACAATGCATGGATAGATTTTGAAAGATGGTTGCATAAAGATATTTTTGGTATCTAGATTACCGGTATTCTGAAATAAGTCATAATTTCTTAAGGTCATTTATTGTTCAAATGCATAGTAAAGATCATACTGGGTACTGGAAATATTCAGAAGTTTTTATTTGAAGTCCAGCTTTTTATGTTGCAAGCAAAGTGGCAAGCAAAGCGGCGACTCTCAAGTGGGCTATCTACTGTTGGTGGCATATACTTCAAGGTCATCTCTGAGTACTTTTTCAGTGTTTTACTTTTATTTTTTAAACTTGGTTGCTTTTACCTAGACTATTAATTAGGGCCCCTATATATGACAAAACAGATCTCACGACTCACATAAATCAATAGTACATGTGGTGGTAATGTTGATGTGATTTATTGAACAATTGTTAGCATATAAATCATATTTGATGATCATTCTGGAAAGGAAACATATGGCTAACATATAGTGTCTGCCAGCTGGTATTATTGGGGAGACGGGGCCTTCATGTTAAAGGTCAAAATAACTTTATCAAGCACTATTAAATACATGTTTCTTTAGTTTGTTTTATTTTACTCCTGGTTATTACATTACTGTTCTTTTATTTACCACAATAAATCATATGTATCTACCTATTATTGCTTAGTCCTCCAAGACAAAGCAGTCATTCGAAACAAAAAATCACAGATGTGCATACCCCCCAACACCCCGCTATACCTGTCACGCTCACACAACGCCAGCATGTAAACTTCCTCTCTTCTTTTCGCGGTCATTCGTTAAGGAGTGCAGATAAGTCACTAGCGCTGAATTTGGGGTTTTTTGCTCCTCGCAGCGTTTTTGGTGCATTCTTTCTGTCATTATCCAGTTCCAATTTGTTTTGATACATTTTGGTTCGGTTTTTTAACCCTCAATCACTTTAGTCTTGGCAAGAATTTAGTGTTCATTTTGCCGAGCGTACTTCCCTTTTTGAGTTCGGTCCCGGGCACAGTGTTTTGTGTTCCGGGGCTTTTTCACTGTGTGTGTTAAACTTGAATGTTACGGGATTTCTTTGTGCATACCTCGTGTGTTGTTTACGTGTGTGTATACGGTGCGGCTCTTTTGTATTAGAGCTCGCTGTGTGTTAAGTTCTTTGTTGACGCTACATATGCGTTTTTCTCTTTCGTAGTTGTTTGCTACGTTAGGGTTGTTTTGTTACGAGTTTGTCGTGTGTTTATAAACGACGCTTTGTTTCGTTCGAGTTTGTCGTGTGTTTATAAACGACGCTGTTGTTTTGTTCGAGTTTGTCGTGTGTTTATAAACGACGCAGTTTGTTTGTGATTGACGCTGGTTGCTCGTCGATTTTGTTTTTAGTAACTGTGGTTACTTTGTTTTATTGTGTTTTGCTTTCGTTCGAAAGTTTGTTTTGTCTCATCCACAGATTTTCCAATGGACAAGGCGTCTGGTTTTGGAGTGGATTCACTTCCCCCAGTTACGGCTGTTGTCACCACCTCACTAGCGAGTGGGTTTGGTGCGGCAGGAGGGGGGAGGTAAGGGCGTCTCGAGTACAGGCTCGAGACAGGTTGCTCCCCGCACCGGGTATTTTATGCCTGGTGTGTCTGGAGTTTTGCCCTGTAGTAAGTTACCGACGGATACCGCGTCCGGGCCAGCCAGCGGGCTGTGCTCCGGCGCCAGTATGTCGAGGTCTAAGATTCATTGACACTGAATAAAGAGACTCCTACCAGCGGCTCTCCCCCTCGTGGGTTAGCATGACTTGTAGAGGCCCCGGGCTTCACGGCCCCTGTGCTCTGTTGCGAGACAACAGCCGTGCGAAGCACGAGCCATGCATTCAAGCATGAAGTCGACCCGGATTGCGTTCACATATGAGAGGTGCCTGTAATCACCCCAGTGACACGCCACGGTCTGAGCTCGCTGAGGCTTCTCACGAAGTTTGACGCTCGAGCAGCTCGCTGAAGCTTCTCAAGAAGCATTCACGCGAGCAGGACCCAGTCACACTGACCAAAGGGTTTCGCTGAAGCTTCGCACGAAGTGTTGAAGCGAACAGACCCCGGTCACACCGAGCAAGGTGTTTCACCTAAGCTTCTCTCGAGGCATTGCTGTGTGAGGGTCCCGGTTACACTATACCGTAGGGGTTTCGCTCATGTTTCTATGGAATCAGTGAGGCGTGATGACCCAGGTCAATTGACCCTAGAGCCGAGCTTGACAAAGCTAACACGGCCGAGATGCCTCCTTTGTTAGGGGTTGTCGCTCAAGTTTCTTTAGAAGCAGTGAAGCGAGACGGCACAGGTCAATCGATCGTATTGCCGAGCTTATGAAAGCTAGCAAGACCAGGAAGCCTTCCCTTCGTCCCCCGTTGTAGCGGGTAAGAGGCAGAAGGGTCCGAGCGCCCAGGCTTTGTCTGGGTTGGTGGGCTATTGTCTAGGCAGGTGCACAAATTGGCGAAAAATTTGTCACCCGGCACGCTTGTGGTTCGGTGCCTACCGTAACCCGTGCCCCGGCTGGTGTTGTTCGACGGAGCCGTGCTTTTTGTCCTCGGATTCGGATTATTTTTCCGGATTCTTGGGTGTCCCTCCTGTGGCGTTGATTTTGTCACCCCATACAGTCGGCTTTTCGTTAGGCTTTGTGTCTACGGCGCCCGCTTCTCTCGGTGCGTCTCCGGGAGAGGAGTCGTTTGACTCACTGGTTTTCTGGCCTCAGCTTTAGGCTGTTGGTGTGGCTGGGACTCTGTCGCCAAGGTCTCGCTCACGTTTCTATAGAAGCAGTAAAGCGTGACGGTTCGAGTCAGTTTGGCCGTGGAGCTATGCTTGAGAAAGCTAGCTAGGCCGAGAAGTCCCCTTCGTCCCCCGTTGCTACGGGTAAGAAGCGGAAGAGTTCGAGCGTCCATGCTTTGGCTGGTTCGCGGGCTCAGAAGGCAAGAAATCGACGCCGGTGTCGTCTTTGTCGAGTTCTGCGCAGGCAGAGCTCAGGGCTCTCATGTTGCAGTTGTTCCGTCAGCTGGGCCCCCCATCTGTATCGGCGGGTGAACAAACTTTGATGTCGAATTTGTCACCCGGCACGGTATCGGGTGCGGTTTTTTCCGTCCCCCGTGCTCCGGCTAGTGGTGTAGCGGAGCCTGTCATTTGTCTTCGGGTTCAAATTATTTTTCTGAATTGTCGAGTACCGCTATTCTGACTTCAGAATCTTTGCCTCTTACAGTCGGCGCTCGGTTAGACTTTGTTTCTCCGGCGCCCGTTTCTCTCGGCGCTCTGCTGGGTGAGGGGTTGTTTACCTCAGTGGGGTTTTATTCCCTCAGCCGTATGATTTGGTCATGCTTGATTGTCAGTGTGACTGGGACTCGGCCTCCGTTGTCTCGGAGGGTTCGCAGCTGGCCTCGGGCCCGAGTCGTTTTTCGGGTCTGGGCTCTGACGCGAGGGTTTTGTTAGAGACGTATCTTTGTGTTACTTTTCTCGCCCCAGTGCTGGTGGTAGTGTTCAGTTTTCGCTGTTTCGACAGCGTTCTTCTCCCGATTCTATACCTCTTTTGACGAATTTATTTTCTCGTGCAGGGCGGACTTTTTGCGTGATATCCCATCTTTTTGTGAGGGTATTGCCACGTACGGCTGATCTGTTCCTTTGTGGGGACATTAGTTTGAGGCTTTGTTTCGTTTTTGAACGATCGCCTGGTGGTTGGAAGGGATGGTACCCAGCTCGTGGTTTGTTAAGCCTCCTCTTTTAGCAGAGGTAATTAGTGCGGAGGTGGTTTTTGGGCCCCTCTCGGTGTGTCGTTTTCGTATCATGTTCACCGCCCGTAAAGCTAAAGCTGAAGCTCTAGTATAGGGCCGTGAAGCTCGTTTCACCACCCGTTTTTTACGGGTGAGAAGCAGAGGGGCTCGAGGCCCTATTCACACCGGCCGTAAAGTTGGGTTATGGATAGTGAGGCCGTGTAGCTCACTTCGCCGCCTGTATCTACGAGTGAGAGGCGACAGAGCTTGTTGCCCTGTTCACACCGCCTGTTTAGCTTAAGTTTAAACTCTAGTTCGGCCGTGTAGCTCGCTTCGTCTCCGGTATTGGGGGTAAGAAGCGGAAGAGCTCGTCCACCCGGTTTCGGCTGGGGCTGGAGCTAAGTTTGTGCTGTTGAGCGCGGAGTTGTTCCGGCTTTTCACGACCAACTTTGTCGAGAGGGGCCCTGTTTTTTCTCTAGCGAGATGCATGTAATCGCCGCCGTGAAATGAAAGTGTTCAGGCTCGCTTTGACTTTCCGTGATCTGGAGCTGACGCTCTAGCACGGCCGCGAAGTTCGCTTCGTCCCCCGCTTTTGGAGGGAGAGGCGGTGGAGTTCGCGGCCATGGTTACGTTGCCCAGTAGCTAGAGCTAAGGCTCTGGCAGGGCCGTGGAGTTTGTTACGTCCCCCGTTTTTAGGGGTAAGGAACGTAAGGGCTCGTCCGCCAAGTTTCGGCTGGGACAGGAGCTAAGAAGGCGAAGTCGAAATTCTCGCCGATGTCTGCCTTTTCTGCCTCCGCTCAGGCTGAGCTTCGGGGCGTTTTGACAAACGACTACTGTTCCGCCGAGTTCGGACTGTGTCCATCCCCCATGAGTGGCAGTTTATTTAGGGCTGTTGCCGGGGATATAATTCTGTTACAAGCCGTGCTGTCTTGTCCGGACCGGCCAGCTTCGTAGGAGACGCGGGCTGTGCGTAGTTGTTTACAGCAATTCGTGTCGTCGGGGGCGAAATTGACCCTGGTTTCACAACCATCATTGGGTTCGCGAGTGACCCCGTTTTCTCAAGCGAGGTGTTTCTATTCGCTAAGTCTTTCGTTGGAGTGGGGAGGCGATACTGCTCCGTTCCCTCCGGCTGAGGAGGCGGAGTGGTGGTTTGGCGGCCAGGGTTTAGCGTCGAACGTTTCAGTCGGCCGTTTCTGTTTCCGCTCAGGCGGCTTTGAGTTTTTTGGGGGGGTTTGATATTTCTTTCGCTCGGACTACTGGGGCTTCCAGTTGTTCCGGCAGACGCCAATATTTTTGGCATCAAATTTATCACCCCGTTCGGGCGAGGGCTTGGTGCCTATTTCTGCCCGTGCGCCGGCTGGCTTTGGGCCGGACTCGGTCGCACCGTACTCGTTGTCAGTTGTATTCGCTGAGTTTGCGAGTGTGTCTGCTGTGGCGTGTAAGTTGTCTCCATGTTTATGGGAGTTGTTAGTTGGGTTACTGAAGTTTCAGTAAACCTGGCGGCGGGCTTCGCGGTTTTTCAGGCGGAGGTTTACTCCTTTTTTTCTTGCCCGTGCTTTGGACGGCTTTTGAGTCGGCCCCGGTCATATGCCTGACCCAGTTTCGGGTTTGATTTATGAGTCTCGGGTGTTACTTCTCCGGCATCCGTTAGACCTTTTAGGCCCAGATTGCCTGTTGCTGTGTTGGCTTGCCACCTTGTGCCGTCGGCTCTTGTTTGGGGTTAAGCCTCCGGCTGTTTATTTAGTGCTCCTCTGGGGGCAGCTACTATCGGCGCCTTGCCCCGTTTTGGGAGGTTGGTGCCCTCGGTCCGTCAGTCTGACTTGGACTCTGTCTGACGGTTTTCTTATGTGTTTCGGGTTCTCTGTTGAGTTGCCTCCGTGACAGAGGGCCCCCGGTCACGGGGTGGTTTCTACCACAAAGTGTTGCAGCTTGGTGCGGTGTAGCATGATAGTGATGATCGGGCTGGTTCTGTAGCTTAAACTCTACAGCCTTTTAAGGTGTTTGGGCAGGCTTCGTCACCCGACGTTTCGGTATAGGGTAGGAAGCGTTTGTTTTCGGATTGTGTGTCTCCGATTTTGGCCTCATCTGAGAAGGCCACCGGCCGCCCAGGTGGCTGGTGGGGGCTTTGCCCCTGCCCCCGGGGTATCTTGGTTGGACTCGGTTACACTTTCTGGTGTTTCTGGTTCTCGGTCTGTTTCGGGATCCGTTTTGCTAAGCTCGGCTTCTGTGAAGCTCTGTACTGTTGTTAGTCTTTTGCGGGGTCTTTGCCTGTTGGTGGCTAGACTCCCACTGTCCTTTTCCCTTGCTACTCCTCTGTGAGAGGAGTCGGTAGGTGGATCAGTTTTCTCCTTACCCCTCTGGGGTTTTTGGTTTTTGCCTTGATAGCGTTCTGCTTTTTCTTATCAGGCGGGAGCCCGTCTCACCTGTCTCGTGGGAATCTATCTTTGGATGGATTGTGGAGGCGGTTCAGACTGCGGGTCCCGAGGCCCTCTCGGAGGGTGTGCGTCCTCGTGCGCATGATGCCAGGGGTCTTGGTACCTCCTGGGCTTTGTTTTGGGGTTGCCCTTCATGATATTATGAAGGCTGCCTTTTGGTTGTCGCCGAATACGTTCATCGCATGCTATCTTTAGGATGTGCCGGCGAGTGAGGAGCGTTTTGCTACGGCATCGTTGTTGGTGGCTTCGTCTTCGTTGGTTCCCCGCTAACCTTTTTTGTTTGGGACATGCCTCCCGCTTGCATCTGTGTTGGTCTAAGCAATAATAGGTAGATACATATGATTTATTGTGGTAAATTAGTTAAATCAGAACTGATTTTATTATTTACTATATAAATCTATGTATCTACCTATGTCCCTCCCTCCGGCCCCTCTCCTTGTTAGCAACATGTCCCTGTTCTGTATCTGGGACCGCTTTAAGAGAGGAAGTTTACATGCTGGCGTTGTGTGAGCGTGACAGGTATAGCGGGGTGTTGGGGGGTATGCACATCTGTGATTTTTTGTTTCGAATGACTGCTTTGTCTTGGAGGACTAAGCAATAATAGGTAGATACATAGATTTATATAGTAAATAATAAAATCAGTTCTGATTTAACTAATTTGAGATAGTCTACTCTGGTTGCGCACCTGTATAGAAAAGCTCATAGGCAATATTTTGCACTGCATGTGAAGTTTTTCTATTATTTTTTTCAAGCTCTTTCTCATGTCTTATCTGTGAATATATCACATCTATGTCTATTGGCTCCCCTATGTTTTTGTTTAATATACTAATAAAGTATAAAAGTATAAAGTATACTCAGATACAAGCAATCAAGTTGTACATGTAGGTCCAAACGACCTCTTGAACTTTAGGAGATCATGAATATGCAAATTCATGTCTGTCATTGCCCATTTCCTTCTGCTGCCAATCTAACAACTTCCTGTCTCTGATTTTGCAGTTGATAAACTTGACCATTTTATTTTCCTCCTTTATTATGAGTGCACCAAGCTGTTATCAACATACCCCAGGTATATCCATATCCTAAACCACCATAGACAGTAGCCTATAGTATACCAAGCAAGAACTATTAAAAACACTCCAGCTCTTTTCACATGTATTAACTGTTAACATCCTGCCCTACAAAAGGAACCAAAGGATCAAAGCAAAAAAGACACAAAGAGCAAATAGTGGACCTTTCACAGGAAGTGTTGATAAATCTCCAATTAGGGTACCCTCTTTTTAAGTGAGTTGATATGCAAATGAGCCTCTGACCCTACATTCATTACCCCCTTCCTTGTACACACACAATACACACTGTGCCTGAGTCTGTGTGTCCCCTATTGTGTTTCCCCCTTCCCCCTTCCTCTACCATTGTCTTATTCAATACCTGTGCCCTCCAATGAAACGCTCCCCTCCTTAGACAAAAGAGGGATAACAGTTAGACCTGTTTGATTAGTCCTGGTCCCAAGCCCCCCTCTCAGGGCTAAATAAGTTTAGCAAACAATCTCAGACCAGTCATTCTCGCTGGTGGATCTCCTCAAGGAAAGACTCAAGTTGTTACAAACTTTGATCTGATTTATATTCTCGACTTGTATTCTCCTATCAGACGTTTCAAGTTTACTTCCAAATTTATGGATTGTGTTTATTGAACTTGAACTATCAATATAGAGTCTACAATTCAAACTATACTTTTCCTCCCAACTTCTGGATATGGATGCTTGGTTCGGATCAACCTGTTGAACGTACTATTGGATGCTTTGGGATTTATTTGATGTATTGGACATCCATCAGCATCTGTGGTTGTTTTGCATACATGATGTCATCTTTGTGAAACTTCATTTTTGAATTTCTGCATCCAAGTCATCTTTCAGTTCAAACTTTGTGTCAAAGTAAAGCTTTTGTTTAATCAACAAATCAGAGGCAAAGACACCAAAGGACATCTGTGTCCTCATTCGCTCTATTCCTGAACTGATATTGTGAGTAGGGGTTTTCCACATTTGGAAATCAACCAGGATGAATACAGCAGTGCATCCCCACACCCCGATGGATGCAGCAGCAGTGCACCCCCACGGCCACTCCCCCATGCATCCAGCAATGCACCCCCACCCTCCAATGGGCGCAGGAATGCACCCCCACACCCCAATGGGTGCAGCGATGCACCCCCACACCCCATCCTCTAACTCTCCCATGCCCATGGTATACTATGCACAGTGTCCTCCCGCTGGCCTAGACTACATGCCAGAGATGCATGAAGCAATGGATTATGTCACAATGGTAATATATTTATTTCTATCTGCTTTTTATTAACACACCAGTATGTGCTAATACTTGATGATTACAATTAGTCAGTGGTACATTTAGTACTTTTTCATAATTCCTTTGTATGTAACAGCAATTTACGCTCCGGTTTGAATAATTGTTGATTTCCAAGTTTTACATGTTCTATTTAAAGGGTGAATCTGATGTTTGAACCTTCTGTAATTACCATCTTCTAGTGTGGAACTAGAAACTTTCATGAATTTTATGAGTGGTCGAAATTGACATGCTGCAAAGTGATTGAATACAACACAAATATTTTGCAATATTTTAATGTTTCTTAACACGAATGACTGTTGGTAATGTTATGCAGATGTGTCTGGTTCTATACTGAAATTCATCATCTTCATATCTTCTTCTCTGGTGATGCTATCCATCTCATCCCAGTGAAAACAAATACTGCATTAAACATCTTCCTTGCCAATTCAAGGAAAAAAAATCAAGCTGGTGGACTTCCCCCATCGTATTTTAGTGATATACCCAACATTTTCATTTCATTAATGCATAGCCCGCAGCGAGCAGTATCCCTTTACATTTCCATGTCCTACACTTGAACAGGATTCACTTTAAAAACTTGGTACACTCCACATCTCGCATTTCTTCTCCGTCCCAAGTCATGTTGCAAGGAAGTATTTCATTGTCATCCAAATTCCACTTTGGTGTGATCAGAAATACAAGTATATTCAATTCCTCTTGGAGAAGACAAGAGCAGATCAAATTATTAAAGAATCTGGAAACAGATATGTCTGGCTAAAAAAATGAGTGATATTTGATTGTTTTGACAGACATGTTGGTTTAGTACCGGTAATCAAAACTACAGTAGTTTTCATATCTCTGCTACAACATCGCATCCGTAGTTCTAATTGTGTACTGTAATGACGTTTATCTATCCAAAGATAATTTTCTCTTTGATGAATACAATAAATAAAGATAGTATCTTGTTTAAAAGAAATCATATAAGAAGTCAGTAGGTTCCTATGATATCACTAGAATATTCTTTCCTTTTCTTCATTTCATATGACGCTCCATATACATCAATATAGTCGAAGGTAACTTTTCATTAGTAATGTTTAAAAACAAAGCATGACCAGTATACAAAAAGGCAAGTTTTGTTAATGCTACCTGATTTCCTGCATCCATGTAGCCTACCATTACCATGATCAAAGAATTAGTAAATTGTACAGTGTTATATTGCTTATTTCCTGTTGCATTCTTTGGTTATTACACTGGAGCTAATACCTGGTTTCCTCTACCACTGTCTCATGTTGTTATACCAATTGACCTCCACTTAGCTTTGTTTCTTTCTGGACAAAAAAGTATATTTGTAACAATTTAGTACCTTTAACAAAGGCGTACAAACATTCATTCATTTTGATTACATATATACCATACTTTATAATAGCTCATTTATATTATAAAAAAATCACAGAGCTGCTAATAGAGATTATAGAAAACCCAACTGTTTATGTTCAGTGGATTAGTAAGTTAAACATACATTTTTGTCCATTGCTTTAGCACTAGCAGTGCTACTCATGGGTACAGCAGTTAAAACAATCGCTTTACTACATTGTATTCATTTGTTGAGATTGTGTATGTTCACATGATGTTCATGATTTTCTTTCTTTCTTAAACCTTCCCTGTTTCATACTTCTTGGGGTATTGAAACGAAACGCAGTTTCCCTAAAACGAAACACAGTTTCCCTAAAACCCAAAAGACTTGGATTACGCTAGGTAGCTATTACAACCAATTTAGTGCAGTGATAATAGAAATGCATCAAATGCCACTGTTCAATGTTGTACACATTTAAGAAAAAAAGAATACAAGAGCTAGGAACCAAATAAAAATTGGCAACAATAAGAATTCTTGTGTACTCCATGCATCTTTAGATCTCAATAGACCCATGTATACAATGATGTATTTACTTTTGCGCTGAGTCTCGTTTTGTAGGTTAGAGCCCCTGGGCCAGGGGTTGTAGGGATGTGTAGATTGACAGCGATGGTTAATGGGCTTTTAACTGTCTAAAGTGTTTTTATTTGAGATGTTCAAAACATGGAAGGCCGTTGCCTTGTTCATTTTAGTTTGAAACGAATCCTGAGTTCTTGTTTAGGGAATTGCATTCTGAGAGCATCTGATTAAAGGAATAGGCCTGTTTTTTTTTGTTTTTTTTTGCAGTAGATGGGTAACTTGGATGAAAAAATATAGATAAGCTTTATAGACAGCTGGGTTGTGAACCTATTTGTGAAGTCAGTATGTGTTGATGAGTCAGTGAGGTGATAATATGTTTTTTTCCTAGCCATTTCCTGGCATTTCCCAAGCCCAGGAAATGTCTTCAAACTTTTCTGGGAATGTCTCGGCAATTGCATGTCATAATGCTTAATTGGTTGCCATAGTGACCACAGGATTAGGAAGTGACACATTGACATCGATACAAATATGTATAGTTTCTGTTGTTTGTTAATTGGACTTTAAACCAATTGCACATCGTCTTTGCTTATTGTTTGTTTATTTCCTTCTGTTTTCTTTTAATTTGTTTTGTTTGCACAACACACAGTTTCCATAGACTCTAGCATTATCACAGGCTTCATATTCAAGGGGTTGGATGTTGATTTTGCACAGTAGCTAGATTCTCATTAAGCAAAGGCATCAAATTAATATTGAATATGTAGGGATGGGATTACGTGTAAAATTGCAGTGACAACCAGTAGATTAACATACAGATTGGATGCTGTCAGGAGATGTGTTATTGCTGATACAGATCAATATTGAATGGTAAGGAGGGGATTAACTAAAAAATTGCAGTGACATTTACAATAAGACAGAGCTGTGTTGCGAGTAGATGAATAATTGCTGAAACAAAACGTGACAACTTTTAGGCTGATCTCCTGGCCTTTATGCATTCGTAATATAATAGACTGTGCATAATTGATAATTTTTTGTCTACGATGAGCATAATAATAAAATGCAAAGGCCTTTGAAAGGGGTAGAGTGTATATATTTCCATGATATTCTTGATGTTGATTTTGTTCAAATTCAAAAAGTCATTATGAGTGTTACAATGGGTTCATATTCATAACATGGGAAATGATTACATCATCTGTTAAGAGAATCAGAAAATCAGCTCTTCTTTCTCCAAACATATTTTTGCCATATGGGCGTTTATATTTTATTTTAGTATGAATGCTGATTAAAAGGCCTTACTCTTCCAGCAGTGTCAACATTACAATATTGTTTGAAGGAAAATCATTTTTTTACAATGAATGAGTCATGATATCAATCAATGATACTTCTTATTGAAGAGAGAAAGTCATGTCCTGCTTCTTACAAGGCACTTTCCCTTTTTTCAATTTTGCATATGATGCCACCATAATCAAATTATTTATTAATCAACTTCAGGGAATGTTGTTGATGTAAAATTATAGGGGGTAATGAGAGAAAATTAGCATTGCAATGAAGTTAATATCAATAGATACTATGAATTAATTAGATAATGGAATTACAGAGTCATAAATTTATCTAGGAACAGGCTTGTCGCTGCCACAGATGTACCCGTAAGTTATACATGTATGTATTCTTTTGAGTACACTATAGTGTGTAAACAGACATGTTATTTAAGATTATACTTCTGAACCTAATTAAATGATGGAAATGGAGCAAGAATAGTGAACGCTTGGATTGATTAAAAGTAAGAATGCTGCAAAGACGTGCCTAGTGCACGATGTGGAAATTTCCTGTCAAAGCTACTCTGAACCATCATATTATACCATCAAATTTTAGTATGCATCCCGTAAACACCCAATATAAATGCATCATGCAGGGCTAAGACTAATTAGTTTTTCTCTTCCTATCATTTAACTTTTCTCACTCGCTGTGTGTGCTACACAGCAAGTGACGGGGATGCCGATGAGATTGGGGGTAGGGATGGAGATGAAGAGAGAGAGAGAGAGAGAGAGAATAGATGAGGGGAAAGACTCCTTATGGATGGGTAACATTTGCAAATTAAAGTGGGCAGCCAAGCATGATGGGTTGGCTGTCACACCACGTTGGTTCTTCGTCCAAACCCTAGTGGTGCGTGTTCGATGACTGTGACACCTCCATAGCCCATCTTCGCTTCTTAAGTCTATAAATCTGTCATAGAGGCCCCTCGTCGGCTTCTTTTTACATCCTAACCTTAATCCCGTAACCACCATTTTAGTTACATCTCCCCATCATCATCATTCCTCCACCTTGCTCAAGAAGATGCGTTCCTTGGCTGGTCCTCTCTCAGTGTTCATCCAGTCAGTGGTGATCTTGTAAAGCGGATACCGGTGTTAATCTCAGTTGTCCTTCCTCTGGCTCTTGTCGTCATCTCCCGGCCTTCTGTCGAGATTTCATTTTAATATTCCCTGTTTACGATAACATCATCCGTTGGTGATTGGTTGCTGTGTCATCTGGGAAGCGCGGCAACGGGCGTCGTCTTTTCATTAGCATATGGCAGAGAAGGTAATGGCTTTTCCATCTGAATGTATTTGCCCTGTGAACCATCTTAAGAATTTTTTCATTCCAAATATTTTTGACCATTTGTGCCATTTGTCAGACATGGCTCTGTAGTTATGATGTTTTAAATGTTCCGGTATCTGTTTTTGATGAGGGTGATAAATCAAGATGTGGTTTAACATTTCGAAGCATCTTGAAATCTAAAATACTCCTCCACTCTGTATTTATTGCCGCTGTTGGTGGTATAGTCATCAGCAATGCTTGAAAATGATCATTAGATTAATGCTCCCTATCACCCTAAGTGCAGGGATAGATTAAAAACCATCCGGCACTCATCAATCATGAATCGCTATGCATGTTGGCAAAGACCTCTAGATGATCCTGACTCGTCTCCAATGATTGCTTTTGCCTTGATCTTGTCATATTGTCAATCTCACCCATCACATTTGTGATCATCCATTCAAATAAGGAAATGTACCCAGCTGGTTGTCATCGATTATCCATCATTGATTTGGTACATCATTGATAAATGGCCGCACATGAATGTAGGAAGGTGTGCGATGTTTTCAAATGAATATCCGCCTTTGTGCTCAATATCATCTCGTTTGCTCATTTTGTGATGTTTATTAATTAGCTGAACTCTCATCATCCAAATTAAATTTGTTCATTAGGCTGACCTGCAAATAACTTGTGCAATTTAACAGAGCAGAGCAGTGTCCATGGTAACTCAAATTTATCATGCAGTCATTTAAGTGTACATGTAATTGTTTTTTAGCTGAAATCTAAATGAAAATTAGGTAAACAATGGAATACCATCGTTAGTTGTTTTTCATATTTTTCATATTTTATTTTAAGGGTTATTGAAACCAGGCTGCCATTATATATCAACCTCCTTTCTTTGTACGGCTTCATGGTGGTGCTTTGTTTTGTCATACCTTTAGAAGTAGTCAATGAAGAATATACATTTACTGTACAATATCATTGAGAGATCCTTTGAAAGATTTCTTTAAAAATATATTTTCCATCTACTCTCATTCTCAGCTCACCTTCTGTGTCTCCCTCTCAGTCCAAATAGATAGACATTTTATGCAATGTACAGTGGCTACAATAATATAAACTGGGATGGTTTTTACTGAGAGTATATAAACATTTGTTTTAATATTAGTCTATTAAGTGTATCCAATCTGTCCATCTATAGAGACATCTGCTTCAAAGGATATAAACATTTTTTGCGGAAGAATTTGTTAGTCCTGAATTTTATCATATGCTTGCAGTGTTTACATGTATCTACAGTACATGAACATACATTGTATATCTCACAGCCGTGTCATTGTACTTTTAAGGGAAAGCATTGACATACAATGTATGTGGGCTTCATTAAGTATGTGGAGAAGTTTACATCCATCTTCTTGTAGCCATCTGGATATCACCTTAACATGTCTTACTTTAACTCATACACCTTTTGTTTCTTCAAATGTATTTCTTTCTCGTCTCCCACACTGTCTAGAACTCCTAAATTCACCCCTTTCCATTCTCCTCATTCTCGCCTTCTCTCCTTCTCCTCCACCTTCACTCTGGGTCTTATTCTTTTTTCTGTCTCCTTCTCTCTTCCTCCCTTTTTATCATGGCGATAATTATTTTACCCTTACTGTACATAGCTGCAGTGATTTGATATCTTCTTTAGATATACAGGTATTGTAAACAGGTGTACAACTATTTTAAAAGTCAATGTTCAATCTTAGTCTAAATATAGTTCATGGTTACTATTAATATACAATTCATTACCTATACCCTCCTATAAATTCAAATTCGCCATGATTGACGTAACTCCAGCTATGCCTGTCATGCACACCCAATCAAAAGGCATTTCCTATCACAAGATTTAGATACAGGAATACAAGCGAGTAAAGCATACCAGCTATCTTAAAAATAGATACTCCTAAACCAGACCTGGTGTCGCATGCATTCCTTTTGCATCGGGCATCACACCTACGTAGGAGCATCGTTGTATTCTCAGGAGTACCTCACTGTAGTGCATTACCCAACAGAGGGCAGTAGACGGTTATATCAGAGCTGTGACCATAAACACAACCAGGCCTTGCTACTCAGTTGGGTTATAAGCAAACACTGTGACTATCCCAACACTGCTGTTAGGTTATATTTGTGGTTGGTTCACATCTGTCCTGACCATCATCTCTTATATGTATATAAAACCCATATGTTATCAGAACAACATTGATATTTACAATCCAACAGCTGGGATGCCATTCACTCCCATTTCTTATAATAATAATAATAATAATAATAATAATAATAATAATAATAATAATAATAATAATAATAATAATAATAATAATGTAAAGCGCTTAGAAACTCGGATATTCCCGATGTATTAAGCGCTATATAAGCAATAATATTATTATTATTATTATTATTCTTCAAAAGTCATCACCTTTACCCTCCTCTTGATATGTTGCTAATATTCCCTTGACTTGCTAATGTCATTAGCGTGTTGTTTTCATGGCATGTATGATATTAATTATCTTGTGCCAATAGATACGTCGATGTGGCAGTAATGAGGTGCATCAGCAGTTAAATGAAGCTTTTTCATTTATAATATTGCCTGGCCTCTATACAAGCTTAAGTTGTGTCTTTTTTTAAAAGATTGATCTTTCAATACTTCATTATTCTTTAATGTTGGCAATTATGAGGTGTCATTGCCCGCATACTAGGAAGCTGTAGGTGATCTCAGTGCCTATTCGGTTGTTGTTTTTGGCAGCGTAGATTGCGTCAGATCAATGATTGTATGTAAATTACACTCAAGGCCACAGGAAGTAACATATCCAATGTGGAAATTGTTACATTTCCGTTTTCCCTGCATATTTATATTTTTTTTTCTTCACTGCTACTTCAAGACTTTTCTTGTTTTTTCTTTTTCTTTCTTTTAAAATAGCTAATGACTAATACTGCAGTTTACTAGTTTTACTTCATCAAAAAAAAGTATGACTTTTTAATGAATCTGCATTCTTTGTTTTACAACTTACACTGTATGATTACATGTACAATGATAATGAAGGTATTGCCTCATGTGTGAAACTATTCATGCTCTGGTCGAAAGAATAGTATTCTTGTACTTTGTAATCAATATACATGTACGTGACAGAGACTGACGGAAAAGGGGACTTAGAAATACCTCCGTTGTGTGGACCTGCCTTTTGGAAGAACACTATTAAATTAGAATATGTGTGAGGAGGTAGCTTGTTACTTGTACAGATGAAAATACTAATTGTATTTTCTCCTTTTTTATTTCATCTTTACAGCAGCACCCACACATGATGGCAGCGCAGCATCAGCTTCCTCCCGGCTCTATATACCAACCACAGTTCGCCCCTCAGAACGGTCTTGAACCCTACCAGCAGATCCCACCCGGAGGCCAGCCCCCAGCAGCCTACCCACCCGCCCCAGCCCCAGTACCTCAGCCCCAACCAGGAGAGCAACCGGTAGCGTTGCCGGGGTACTCACAACCGGGCGAAGTGCCTCCCGGATACACGCAGACGGCGGAACAGTTCTCACAAGCACAGGCCGCAGCCGCAGCAGCACAAGCGGGAGCAGAACAGGCGGGCGCAACGTCACAACCCAACCTTCTTAGTCCTCAACCTGTAAGTAAACAATGTAACTAACGTTCAGGATAAATCAGAGCAATAAAATACATGGAGAAAAGGCTCGTTCAGATACGAGGCATGCAGCAAAGCCGTTTTTATGATGCATAAAGTGAAATACACTTCACATTTCTCTTTTTTATAGCACAGAGCTCAGTGTATAGTACTTTGTTGAGGGCAGTTGCCACATATGTTACACTTTCTCACAATACATCTATATGAAGATGAAATTTGAAGCTAAATGTATGAAGAAGAGCAAACAAGAAAAATGGCTAGAAACCTAAACAATGTACATGTAGATATGATCACATGTGTTGTATACTGATGACTTCCGAGTTCTTCTTCTCTTTATTTGTGCTGTTTTTGAAAGAATCAAGTGACAAAATCTTGTCCCACCTTTCAACATGATGGACATCGGACTGTCCAGTAGGTCAGGCGCTTTGAGTTCCATCCTCCAAGAGACCGAGTTTGAAAACATTGGCTCGGAGCGAGGGTCGGGATGCATGGCACGGAGATGTCGAGAGCCAATTAAGCGGACACTTAATCGGCACGGCCGCTTAACTTTACAGCCCTAAAACTGCCTTCTCTTTGCTTGTGAAGAGAGTTCATAAAACGCAACCCAAGACGCCCAAATGGTATCGATTGACCGCTGTTGATACCCACTTTGATGTGTCTGTCTTAGTGGCTCACAAATAACGACCGTCCAAACATCGGCAAAGGTTTAGCTTCTTTTTCATTCTACTCTTTCTTCATGTACGCTATACAAGGAGAGACATTTCAGCCTTTCTGTTCCATTGTAACAGTGATTAACTTGTTAAATACCATTTTAAGATTGTGGTGTGGAAAAACTCATAGAGTATGCAAACTGGGGTATTAACTGATAATTTCTTTTCTTTGTTATGCAAAAAGTAAAGCAAATTCTTGTCAAAGTGTTTTTACTGACTTAATACTCATTGATTACCCTTGAATTCTCACAGTTTATAATAAGTTAACTCATTGGCATATTTAGAGGCAAATGTCATACTCATTATGCCAGAAGGCTTTTGAAACAGTGTTTAAAAAAAAAGTCAATGCCTTTTTGGCTTGCAACAGATAATAAGAAAGATTGGTATACATGTATGGAAGGATATAATTGTCCTTATCGTTTGTGCCCTGAAATTTACATGTATTTTCGAGGAAGAAAAAGTGGAATCCCTTTTTTGATGACAATAAAACAATGAAAGTCATAAAAATATGCAAGCAGATGCGTTCCCTGCAAGGGGTCTATCAACAACCTCATATAAGCAGTCACACTCTGTGGGCATGGGATTGAGAATTGAGAGCATCTAATTAATACTTGGAAATGCCATTTCAAGAGCAGTTTCTCTCCAACTGCTTTCTGTTTCTTCAATGTCATGTTATAAAGCCTTTACCGGTACCTTTTTTTTTTAGTCTTCACACTCTGTAATATATTTTTTGAAACCTCTACGGCCCAACCTCTGTGTTAAGAAATCTTCTCATGATGCCATATGATTTTTTTTAAAGCCTATATTTATCTCTCTTTTACCATCCGCTTTATCTTCAGACACTCATTTATCTATTCATTTTCCTCTCCATATTAATTTCTCTCTTTGCTCTTTGCATCATTTTTTTTCACTAATAGTTTTACTTCCTTAATATTATCTATCTATTTTTTTCTTCTTCTTATCTTTCATTTCTATTAATATTCAATGGTAGTCTGCAGTCATTGAGAGAACTCTGACCCTCCACTCTAATGTCGTAAAGATGTAGGACGATTACGGCATAGAAACTACATGTATCGTTCAGACTTTTACCTCCAGTAGTCAGGGTCGAACCAAATATCTACCCCCCACCCCATCCCCTCCTCTCCACATTCTACCAGGGCAGGCGCCCCAGAGGATCACAACCCATCCTCCTTCGTTGCGCCCTCCTGCCAACCAACCGAAGCCAGCCAGCCTGTCGCGAGCACGTCCCATCAAGATTAAAAATTGATCAGGGCCTGTTCGTTGGGCCGTGACCAGTCCCTGTCAGCTCTCGTTCTGCTTCAAGTTGGGCCCTCACACACATAACACATGGGAGGGATTGCTTGCTTCAATATGGGACATAATGGATGAGAATCGCGTTTCTCATGAAAGCTATAATTCCCATCTGGTGTCTCGTTATTATCGGCTCTGACTCTGAAATTTCATCTGATTTTTCGCCGCAAAAGATAAGGTGGAGATAGATGACACAATTAGCAGCATATGCTACCCTTATTTTGCCCCTTTTATATCTTTCTCATGATGAATCTCTTTATTGCTCTCCTGATTGGGGAAATGTCACAGAGTGTGCTTTATGGCTCATGAAATGTGAAAACTCTAATGATAGTCATTACGTGGAAGAGACAGTAATCTACTCCGAAGTCACACTTTACTTGCTTAAACTTTGTTTCACAAAGTCTGATTGTGTGACGTAATGATGCAAACATTATAGAGTGCAACATTTCTTATGACAGTCCTTTCAAACTTCATGTCATCTCATGAAAGCAAGAAAGGCATTAAAACTTTAATTTGGGGCTTTATGCCCTTCTGGCTCTCATTCAAGAATATGTCTGTCCAGCATTCTTTCTCTTCACAATTTACATCTTCCGAATTTCATGGAATGTGGATGATATATACCCCTTCTATCTCTCTCCCTCTCTGTCGCTTCTCTTGTATTCTGTGAGGGATATGAATATTGATTGATGAGCGTAATATAAACACTGGTTTTATAGCTGTTAAAAACAAACTTTTTATAGCAGCTGGCTATAATGTCATCTCGCAAATAATTTTCTCAGTCTGCCCCAAATGTTGCAACCGCTTGAAGCTTCTTAAAATTACATTCAAGATTCTCTTGCTATATCAGTTACAGCACGTGCCCTATGACCCCCACTTACAGTCAATAACTGTGATTTGAGCAGAATATGCAAATGAGATGACAGATGGGGTCAGAGGGTGCCTTTAACCCCCCCCCCCCCCACTGCATTATGGGACGTGTATGGTCCATCCAGCCCAGCTGATCGGCGGAGAAAGTTATGCCAGTGTTTGTGTGTGTAGCGAGGATGATTGCGAGGTATGTATGCATACAATGTTTATGTGTACACACAGACCTGACGGGCTGGCACTTATGCATGTACATGGTGCAACACTCAGACGACGAGAAGAGGAGAATAAGGGAGAGAGAAAGCACCCTGCTTGCTGGTCGGTTGAATGGGTGGTGACACAGAGCAGTTGACTTGTAGCTGCTTCCCGACAGACTTGTAGCGCCCGTCATTTCCATCCATCCATCGTAACCCCATCCTTCGTCTTCGTCAGTCAGTCACCCTGGACCGTTGCATATTTTACATAAACACCGTGGGTTTGCCAATCAGCTCACCATTCGCACTTCACACTGTGACTGACTTCACTGTACAAGATCATAAGTGGACCCTCCCCCCTCTTGTGTTTGGATGCCGTGATACGCCTGAGTTGCCGACCTTCTTCCAGTTACTGTTGTATAATCATGCAGGTAGTCTTTTTTAATGCATAATACTTACTACGGTTAGTCATGTGAATTGAGAGATGGGACTTGAAAGAGAGCAATGGTAGGATCTACGAGCAGGATCTACAATCAATCTCCTATAAAACGTCAAGGATACGAGTGCCAATGGCAACAGGAATATCCATGTATTGTGCTTCCTACCTCATCAGTATGCGCATGTAAACTTATCCTCGTTTATAGCTTAAGGTAAAGCCTTAATGATCTCTTGTACAGTTACCAAGGAACAGTTCTTTCTCTGATTGTTAATCCAGCTCTAATTGTGACTTGAGGAAATGCCTCCCACCTGTTTGAATAATCAATCATCACCATAATATCTGCTGATCCTTGCTTTCCTTCACAAAATCCAATCTTGCCACTGATTTATCTTGATCAAACCAAACTCTCACTTTGGTGATAAAGTCTTGCGATTCAATGACTCTGACTTCCACGGCCTTTGTGCTGGGATCCTCAACCCCTTCGTCGTTGCCACGGGAACGCTTGGCACCACCCCCTTCCAGACTGGCCCTCCAGGACTTGGGCTACGGGTACCTGTCCCCCGTAGTGGCAGCCTCAGCAGTGGCTGGCACTGCCCCCATGAGCCTGACGGAGAGACGAGCAACATACATGCTCCAACAGAACCTCCAGCTCCTTGCGGCTAGCCACAAGGTAACCAACAGCAATAGATTTTGTCCATGTCAACAAGAATAACCTCCTGTTGAATCAGGTTTGTCTGTATCTGTACGTCAATATCTGCAATATGTTACATGCTTCTTTCTCAGCATACCTTGCTTTGAGAATGTCCACTCCTTTTCAATCAGGGAAAAAAATACTTTTAACATTTTGGGGGCTACTTTTCAAGCTTGCTTGCATGAAAATAACACTCTTTATTTTGTTTTGCATTGAACTCTATGCAATTTTTGGGGGCTCTTTTATGACTTTCGGGGGCTCTTTTTGGCATTTCGGGGGCTAATTCGCCCTGAGCCCCCGTGTATTTGTTTCCCTGTTTTCAATCTTTTATTTGATACATTTGATACAGTCACACAGTAACCAACAGTAGCAGAATGCGTGGTTGATTCAAGAACGATTTTGGTGTCTGTCCAAGCATTCTCGTGGACAGATTTAATATCTGCAATATGTGGCACATTACATATCAGTGCAACTTGTTTACAGCCGTATAACGTCTGTTCATTATAAAACATTGAACTCTTAGTGTATGCTGTTATCAAACTAAAGCCATGACAAGGAAACCTTAATATAAAGATTGCTCAACAGAGACAAGGAAATGGTCTATATAAAAAGGCAGATGGTCTTTATGTTCACGTCTTTTTAATATAGGGTCCTATGAGAAACACTATCAAAGTGAAATGAAAAGTGTGCTCTTTATGGACAGATGGTCTTTTAACCAGGTGGTTGCTAAACCAGGTTTGACTGAAAAGCATAATATGTATACTTATTCAGAAACAAAGAGAAATTATCTTTATTTCCAAACCACTTGTAATGGTACATATATTTTCCAGCACGATTACGTGCACATCTCTACAATCTTTCTAAGATATATCATTTCATAAAGAATGCATTCCAATCAGAATTATATTTCTTACAAAAGCATTTGTGGTTATAACATAATTTTTTTTTTTTTTAATCAACTTCCATATGTGGACACAGGGAAAGAGTGAATATAATTCCCCTCTCTCTATCTCTCTTCATTTTATCTATTTTTTCAATCGTAAATAATGTATATGTAAAAGGATGCAGGCATTTGAGCTGCTTGTTAAATTATGCTGGTATGCATGCAGTACAGCATTTATGATTTGGATTACCATTCAAAACCAATTTTGTTAAGTGCTTACCAGAACTCGTACATCAATGGCAAAATAAACAGTATTGCCTCCTTCATTACATTCTGTGAAGTTAAACAGCTTACTGTGTGTGTAGGATAAACAATATGATCTGAAATTTGTTGCAAGAATTGGTCATTTTTATGCTTTATTAATGATACAAAACAACTGCTTGACATGATTTGGGAAGTTTTTTGTTGAAATACTACAAGATTATATACCAGAAGACATAATAATTGCACACACACAAGCTAATGCCACAGTAGTGAAGTATACACAAATATTTTATATATTTCTTTATTTCAGATGTCAATATAGTTGTGCTCCCACATTGATTGTATAACTTGAAGTAAAGAAAATGATCTGAGTTTGAGAAACTTGACCCTTTCAAAGTAGGTTTTTTTTTAAAGAATACCATAGTTGCCTGAATAGACTTTACTAAAGGAATAGTCACCTATCGCAGAGAAAATATTTCTCCTTCCCCAGCTCAAAAAGAACAAAACACGATTCATATTTCAGCATTAGATATTGCTATCTGAGCCTTATAACGAAAATTGAGAAACTTTTAGAGATGGGTTTTGGGTCATTCCCTTAGGGCAAAGCCCCCATTACCCCTCTCAAAAAACTATTATCTTCCTTCCTTCTTAATTCCTGTCTTTTTTTTTCTTCTTCCTTTTTTTTGGAGTAAAAGCTTTTCCTCTGCTCTTCACTTATAAAATGCTGTTTCCATTGCTCTATAAACCTGCTGCATTTGTAGCTTGCTTTTATGTTTTATATGTTGTGTTTGTACTTCCATCATTATCTTGGGAGTACATCTTGCAGTGGGATGGTTATATTTAAGAGCTGAACATCAAGAGATGGTTATCCCTTACTGTGGTTATCCCTTTCTGTGGCGTGCAAAGAGCTTGCATTAAAGAGACGGGACACCTCAAGCCAAATGTGGTATTAACCACTCTACAACCACCAACCGATTCTAGTATCCTCTCTACCCTTTGGAAGGTGTGTTACTAGTCATGGAAGGGTTAATCTAAAGAGCTTCCTTGACAGGTGTCTAACGGATACAGGATGACCCAGTTGATATATCTCTCTTGTTCTCTTATATGTACACCTCCGCTGGCTACCGACCAAGATATGCCTTTCTCTAATTAGTAGTAGGATGGCATCATTGATACCCTGTTCACATTAGAGGAAATTGATAAGAAACCCGTACAAAGAAACGTATGAAGAAACGTTGTTTAGCCAAAGGGGTTTACACACATGAAGAAAGTAATGTGTAAAAGAAACGTGAAGAAAGAAGTCGGAAAGAGGTTGACATGACAGCTTGGATATCATCAGCGCACTCATGCAGTTTCACAGACTATTGATTCACCCAGAATCCTCTATTTCTAGTCCTGCCCCCCCCCCATGCTACCCCATACTTATCTCTTGTTTTTATATTATTTCTCCAGTCTAATACCTCTTTTGCCCTTCCCATCCGCGTCTCTCCTCATCTCCCCAATCACTCAGTGCGATTTCCGTCCAGATCCCATGATTATTATTCAAACCTTGATGCTAGCATACGCCACCGTTTAGGTGTGAATTCTAATCATTGATTCTGTCCTCGCCAATCAGTCACTATTCCATCTCTGGTCGGTGGCAGCTCAGCTGAGCCCCATCCTCTCACCATTTCATTCATTTTCCTTCTCTCTCTCTCTGTCTCTGTCTGTCTGTCTCTCTCTCTCTCTCTCGCTCTCTCTTCCTCTCTCATTCTGTCTCCCCATGCTCTTCCCATCTGCTATTTCTTTCTCTTTTCTGCCTTCAGGTACTATAAGCATATCTAAATTATGGAGAGAAGTATATGTTTTTTTAAGACATCTCTCTCTTTCTCCCTCTTTCTTTCCCATATCCCTCTCCCTTACACTTGATATATTTGACACTATCTGCACATTGCCCTGGGAGATATGTAGTTTATAAATTATTCATGAAATGTTAGCTATGTTTTTTTTTAAATCAAAGGCATTTTCGAAAAAGAAGTCCTCATTTCATCTAGGTCCTATTCATATTTATTTTGTTGGTTGGGGCACCAAATTAAATCATTAGGATCTAAACGTATTGAGCCCTACATAGACATTTGGGGGATCATTTACTAGATTTTGGGCACACATGTGTCCCGAGGGTCTGTTAGTGTCAACTCTATATTCATGAAGCGATAGCTTGCTTTATAAGAGAAAATTCAGTCAGCAGGGGAACATATGGTTGGCTTTGAGGCATAATGACAATATTCCTTTCCTTAAAAGTGTTAATTAACACCTTTCTGACTGTAAGTTTTATTATCAGATTACCCAGAAACCTTGTTCTCTCTCCATACACTTTCACGCAAAGCCGCTTTTATCTGGATACCTAGGAAATTCAAGACTATTTTCTTTTGATCAGTACTGCGCCTTTTGGATTGATTCCAAAGAACTAATGTTATTAAATATTGATCCGCGGTTGTGTTTCTTGAGAACAGGGATTTTACTGCGTACATCTAGAGGACAATTACCATGGATATCAGTGGTGCCTAGGAAAGGTTGACAGTATTCTTGTCTTTCCATTGACATAGATTCCTGTACATTCAGCTGTCAGCTAGAGGGGCACCAAGAACCTCCAGGCACTCTAGAAGAATATTAGAGATTAACAACTAGGAGACAAGACATTAGCATTCCAGAAGCACCGGCATCGATAGAAAAAGAGAGAGGGAAAGTAGAGACAAGCAGCATCGCCCCCGCATGCCCCACTCTGTGTGAAGAGCTAGGGGCACGGGCCAATCAAGCAATTGATTTTGTATACAGAACGGCTCGCGGTTTTTGTTCTAAGATGTTGAACTTGGTTGAATCAAAAGCCAGGCTTGCTGTGGTGGTGTTGTTATTATTATTATTGCTGCTGGTTGTTATTAGTTAGCACCTACCATCGTAGGCCCGGTGATGATGATGATTAGTGTGAGATAAGGGTGAGAACTCGGGGAAAGGTGGAACGCGCGAAGCCACGTAGAGAGTGTGAGCGCCATCATTATGCCTGGTAATATGCCTCACTTGTTGCATGCTAGTACTTGACAAATACGAGCGGCCAAGTGAGGTGCAGGCAGGGCGGAATAAGCGCCAAAGCATTCTCTTGGATGGAAGGTGAAACTTTACTGCTCATTTCATGGAGATGAATTGCACCTTGGGATAGAGCACGGCTAAGTAAGTCGGCAAAACCAATACTTAAAGGAAGAGGAGAAATAAAGAGGATAAAAGAAGCTGCTGCGAGACTCCGCAGAAAATTCACCCGGGGCAACGAAAATTGATGTCGCATTTTGCCTGGTTGTGCGGGGGCTCGCGCAAGGGGGGCGAAATTCGAGCCGTGGCTGGCTGGTGCCGTTGCTCCTTCTCTTTCTCCAACGTGTCGTCGTCTTGAGGAAAACTAAGCCCCATAAGGGTTTGCAGCGCTCCACTATCGGCCACAACAAGTGGTGCGCCTGATGTGAGAGGGAGCTCTCTCAGATAAATGCTATTCATCCGTCTCCAAACCTCGAGAGATAGAGAGAGAAAAAACAAAGACGGAAAAGGGAACGTTCGAGGAGGAAAAAGAGAAGAGCTGAGTAAAAAGACTCGAAAGTATGCTGTTTTTTCATCAGTGATGCTGTAACCGGAGAAGGATAAATCACATGATTTTGAGCTATACAGTGCTTGATGTATAGTAGGTGATCTATCTTGATGTTTGGAGTAGTATGGCCTGGCTACATGCACCATGGTTTCATATGCATCCATTTGAGGTTAGTTTGAACCTTTCCACTCTCATTCACATCAATCTCATGTCATACGGGAGACTTAGCAAGTTAGAAAAAAGCGATCTCTGGTGAAGAAAAGTTGAAATATTCCTTGGAAATGTCAATGCAACTTGAGATGTGCTTCAACTTTCCTTGATCCATGTTATGCAACAGCTCATTGTATCAGTTTAAACCGTTTTAATCTTAGGGGAATCAAAGGCATTAACATTCAGGCCATTGCATATATGTTTTGATGTGGATGTGTGTGCTGTGCTGTTTTCATAACTTGTTGGACAAAATGACATCAGAGATCATTAGAAGTTCACAAACATATTGTATGTTAAGAGTCAGAAGAGCATTGACTTTAACAAAGACTTAGTGGCCTTCTATCTCCCAACAGGTGATATATTTCTGATTTTGATACCAATTATACCAATGATACCATACGATTATTATTTTTCTACATCTTTTAGAATAATTCTTTTGATAATTTATCCTCAATTCCCTAATTTGTATTTTTAACAACACACTTTTACCAAAACACTTTTACCAAGGGGATTTTATCTCTGTTATTACACTTGAATCATTTTATGAAATAATTTACGTTCTCTTTACTTTACTGGGTTCATGGGATATGACACTTGTCAAATGCAACTGACAAAGATGTCAAATGCAACTTCCGGAGCCATTGGATTTTCAAGAGGATTTCTAAGATATTTCATCTCGATCCTTCAGATGCCCCTTCAATCCTCTGTTATTAGATGTTGTCATTCACATGTGGAGTAACAAGTTATATGAGAATGTACTGTGTGGCATCTCGACCCAGCCCTATCTAGATTTGAACTTTTCAAAGTATGATCACTTTGGGTTATGGACCTTTATTTCTCTTTATTAATATTTTAATTGATGCATTTCTGCCTGTTTTTTAATAGATATTTTATGTGATTAGTTGCTGAATAATAATTATTTACAATACCGATGTCTACTGCATCAATTTGAATTTTAAAAATAACTTTCATATATAAATATATATTTGGACACATTCAAATAGCAAATTCATTTTCCAATTCTAAGGCATATTAGGATAGTCTACAAACTTGTACTATGGCAGATTTTGTTAGCAACAACAAACTATCACTTAACCAAATTAATAATTGGTCCAGTGCAAATAACCTACACACATTGTGCATTGAACTGAATGGAATTGAGGATTTTATTATCACTAAGGCATATTATTATCATATTTTATTAGTATAAAGCAGATACATGTACTAGTGCAAATATTCTTGCAATGAAAAGCTATCGTTTAACCATATGTTTAATAACAAGTCACACCTGTTGTTTACAGGCAGATATCCTATTAATATTTACCCCTCGAAGAAATTAGTATACCCTTAAGAGCCAGACTACTTTAAGGTACCAATGCAGAGGAAACACGCGTAACGGACTGATTAACGTCTTGTGACATTTTCGCAGGTGATGCGACACAACTTCACCGCTTTTTCACGTCTTAGTTTAGAAGCCAATATCTCTCTATACGCTTCTCTAATGCACTCGCAAGAAGCTACTCGTAAGGTTCACCTTGTCTATTCTCGTCAGCGGGTTCAGATGCGCTCCTTGTCGCAATGTTTTCCCCGCTTTCTCGCAATCGACATCTGGACGAAGGCTCGAGTGTCAGCTTGGAGTGGGCCATCATCAATCATGTAGTATCCCCCTAATTACCCACAAGTTCCTGTTAAGAAGACGCTTTCTGATTCATTAGATGCTGAATTCTTCAGCTTCGATGGTCTCTAATCATACAAAACATCCAAGGACGTTGTTTTCACTGTGTTCACAACTCTTTCCCTCCCGTAAATGTGCATCTTTTTATTTAGCACTTAAACTCTTTTACTCTTTCTGTTACTGCTGTTACCCCTGTACTCATCTTGTGCATTGAACCTCTGTACATCTTTGTCTTTCCCCTTCTCCTCTTTTCCCTTCTGTTTCTCCTTCTTTCTCATTTTCTTTCTCATTTTCTTTCTCCTTCTTTCTCATTCTCTTTTTCCTTCTCATTCCTTATTTTTCTCCCTCTCGCTCTCTCTCTCCTATCTTTGCTCTAGCTCTATCTTATTTTCTATCAATCTTTTCCTTTCAATATTTCTCTCACTCTCTTTCTTTTCAGATCTATCGATCAGTCTTGTTGATCCGTCATTTCTGTAGAGTACTTCCTAAGAGTATGCCTTTAAATCTCTACTCCAAAAGTATAGAATTCTATTTCGGTAAACCCACAATACAACAATCCAGCTTTGGTTAGATTTAATTTTGAAATACTAAGAGTAGAAAAATAATTGCAACCAAGCTTTTAAAATGCTGAAAATCCCTTTTTGTTAAGCGTTCACTATACCTAATTTATTCTTTCTATTTCAGCTGCAGCCATGATATGAATACATATTTCATACCAGGGTATATTGGTGTAGTATCTATAACAGTGAAATACATGTAGATGTAGAGAAAGATGGAAATGGAGATGGCCGTCAAACTGTAGGTTTTCTAGCGTGTTTGTGAAATGAACTGCTAGCATTGTAATGAATGTCTTGCTTCAAGAGATCAGGTTACCATATGGTAAAGTGATGTGTTATTTATGCTTTGTGCAGAATAAATGCACTTCTGTGTCAAGTTGAAGAACAGGAGAGTCTCTCATACAAGATGCACTCTCTTGTAGGTATACCTCACTATTAGTAGTACCAGTACTTCATGCTTATACCTTGCAACCACAGAGCTGTTTATGCATACATTCTCAAGAACCAAATTGAACAAAAATGATAAATCTGCTTTTTAAGTGTTGAACATCTGAGCCTGTCTAATAAATCATAACCGCACAAGAAGAAAAATATCCACACTTGGTAAACCAGGCAGTGAATCTCAGGGCTATTTGGAAAGCTTTTCATCATTTCCCAACCAAAGCCTCATTACCAATACACCAGTACTAACAACCACACTGCATAAAAACATCTCTCTGCATCCCTATATGTTCTCGACAGACTGTTTTCTCATTAGTGCTGGAATTACTCACACGATTATCATTAAGGAAGGCTGAGGGACAGAGAAAGAAAGAAAGGAAGCGGTCGGTCGTCGTTGAGAGGGAGGCGGAAACGGAGGGTGAAATTTGGGATCCTCGTTTTTAATAATAACTCAATTTTGCCTCACCGGTTTAGCCTAGGCATACCAAAGCCAACAGAATCTTATCTGTGTATGTAGAGGTGGAGAACTGGCCAGCCATCTTTCCCTTGTCTCTTCCGTCTCTCGGGTCTCTCTCTCTCTCTCTCACTAGACATATTGGGTTGGTGTTGCACATGACTGCACTTCAAATGAAGTTTGGGATGAGATATTAAAGAATTCAACGGGGAGGAACCAATGCACATGGCAGACCAATCTGCTTCTATTTCAATACCTCACTTATCAACTCATATCTCAACCCCCTATCATCTTTGTCTACTGGTAAAGCGCTGTTGCTTTCAAACTACCTTCACTCTGGAACCAACTTGCCACACCGGTTGCACCCAAATCCTGGAGATTCTCTGTCTACTAAACTTTCCATCCTGAGTTCTCAAACTACACCCTGTGCCACTGAATCTCTCAACCTATTTATCTCAGGGATTGTGTAAACGGAGCTCGTCATAGCCTGTCAACTGATGTCACAATTCCTTCATTGCTGATTCTACTCCATGATTTTGTATCAGATGGTGAATCTTGACGTAGATTATTGAGCCAATCACCACATGAGTTGTTGGCAGTGACCTCTGACATTTCATCTTCTTTAGATATTGGACAGAAATCTAAATTATAAGTTGTGAAGTTGGAACTTCCCCAAAACTTCTTGAATGCATCATACAGGCCTTTTGGCAGGATATTACTAAAGGATCATCATTGATTAGAATATATGAGAAGATATAGGACGATCTAAAGCGCTTTACCAAAGCACCGAGCACCTAACCACTAGGTCTACCACATTTGTAAACAGCAGACCAAGTTACACCTCCGGAGCATTCTAAGAGCCGAGATTCTCTCTCTTATCTAACCAAGATGTACCAGCTTAGCATTGTGGTAATTCTCATGCATTCTTTCAACTGTAAATCTAGCTGTGAAATAAGTCTATATGGTTCCCCATTTTTTTCCGGGGTTGCGTCAGGAGCCGGTTGTGTATGCTCGCTTGTGTTAGTGTGTACCGGTGAACGAACTTGTAAACATATACGTTGGTTGCGCCCCGAGGTCGATATCTTGCGTCTGCTCTTACCAGAACCGTGGCGCGTGAATGGAATACAGATTCGTCGAGAAATAGGGGTAGTTTGGTTATGGAATATGGTGCCCTGGGGCATTTTTACCAATCCAGAATTTCTTTCCACACAAGATATTCCCACTTGGCTCTTGATCTTATGAAGATGGTAATGTATTACAGGAGGGATACGTATGCACAACATACATATACACACAGCAAGCAAATATTCTGAAGATGCGATTCAAAACGGGGTATGTTTGGGTTTCTCCGTAGCTCCTATGATGCTGAGAGCGGCCGGCTCATTAGGTATTCAAAGCAGGAAGGAGCGAAGAGGCATCAGATATCAGATAATAGCTGCGGATTTGGAGGACAGGAAAGGGATTGTGAGGGATGATGTCCCGTAGACTGTCAAGAGGATGAAATGCCCACTCCAAATCCATGGCTATAACCTATTTGTAATAAAAAGAAAAAACCACATCTACTGACTACATATACCTATATATATGTGTGTATGTTCAGAATATTCCATATGCATGTATTGTAAGTGAATTCATACTTTTTTAGAAAAGGAGTGAGACTGCTATGTTAGGTTTATTGTTTGATTGGAATTCTGTTGGTTTGATATTACAAGTTATGTTGGTTTATTCACACATACCAGTACGTGTGTAGGTCTTTTGCAAACACTATCCATGTCACGCTCCCAATTGCTTTCAACTACGAAGACTAAATATAGTTATCATGATATTTATTATTATTTATAGAAGAAAAACATGACATCTGTTTACTTTTCCTAAACTACCATCAACATAAATACATGTATACCATGAATGTTGCTTTATTACCTGGCCATAGGACATACCTTGCGGTTCATTGTCCTTTTTCTCCTCATGATTCTGCCCTCATCATCTTATAGGAATGATAAGCTCTATAAAGTTTAGCAGAGCTAACGTTTCCAATTTGAATTTCTACCTCGCATCGCGTATTGGAATGCAGCATTTAAGGAGAATTTAGAGGATGCATTTAACTCAATCATGGACCTCATCCAATTCTAATCAATAGCTAAAAAAGCCAGAGGCCTGTCATGCAACATTGTTGAAGATTGTATCCATGTTTTGTATACCATAGATACAGAATTCTTCATAGCTCTGTTGTGCAGTGGGTGGAAAGATTGACGTATTGGTCCATCTCATATCTGCCCACGAGCGCAGGAGCAGGAAATGTAACTAATTCGCTTCCATTATCGGCCGACGTCCGCCAAACAGAAGACCCCAATGTACCCTTCTCGTTTGACTGATTGAAGAAGTGGAAATGCCGCGTGTATACCGTTTGAATTTTCAGGAGCTATTTGCGCAAATTGATGGGCCGCAAATGGGCGAGACATGCTACTAAACGAGAGGCAAAGTTGTGCAAACACAGCGACGGGAACGAAATCAAATCATGATATGGAATTTGGGGAATTATTTGATCAAGACTTGTGGTCTGTGCCGGGTTAGAAAGAAGCATCTGTCTTGAATAACAGAGAGAGTTGTCTGTGCGTGGAAAAAATAGGAGTTTTGTGTCGATTGTGAAGCATGTGCTGAGTTAGGTTTTTTCCCCCCATATGTTCTTCTTTTATGATCCTTTTATAAAGCTCCTCGTGTTTGTATACATCTATTGACAAAGGCCACTTACATGAAGTGTTTATTTCTTTGATCTAATCAATCTACATTTTTGTATGTGTTTAGTGTTTACACCTTTTATCTTCTTATAAGACCCATGAAATCATCAAAGAGAAAAGAGGTAGTGTTTTAGATTACCAGCCAATGATTATATGGTTGAAACGCAAATAAATATGCAAGGACAATACATTCTGCATTTAATAATAAAACTTTCATTAAGTGACATTGATGATAATCCATCTTATGGAAAGTATAGTATTCTGTAAATAACTAAGCCAGGAAGTCTTTTCAAGAAAGGTCTATGGTCTTTGGTCTGAGGTACGGTGAAAATGATAGCCAGGACGGGGAGCATTGTACAAAATATGTGCAACTCTGAAGATGATACCCTAATATGGTGGGCATAGACTCAAGTAGAGAATAATGACATGGGGCTATAGATGAAGAAACCCACAGGTGTAGAGTGATTTTGATGATACCCCTGGCCCATGCCTGTATCAAGCCAATATGTCCCTATCAGCTGCTAGGCACATCTTATCAAGTTTGTAACACATTTGTCACTGTCAACTGTCTGATGATACCGGGTCACATGGCAGATCATTTGTGAGCTTCATGTGCAGATCTATCTTACCAAGAATAAACCAGTTCACATCTTGTTTGCTGATCGAGAGCCAGAAGGCATTAACTCTGTGTTGAAGTTCTCTGAATTACAACCATTCTGACTCTCAGCAGATGACATAAAAATAAAATTGTTTTGAGGATTTCTTTTGAAAAAGGAAGAAAAGTCATATCGTCTGTTTAGAGCCAGAAGGGCATTAAATCATAGTCTTTTACACAGAGTTATCACCCTTCTCGCTCTAAACAGAACATGTTGACAAAATGATTGCATTGTGGTCTCTCGATCCCAAACCAAAAGTTATTTTAGAATGTACATTGAGTACAAGCATGAAACTGAATCAAGCTATGCCTCTTTAAATCCCGCTATGAAACGAACATTGTTGAATGATTGTAATCATTGTACAAATGTGAATGCGATGTACAAATAGAAAGTACTTCAGTGCGCTTGAAGCTGAAAACCACTCCTGTGGACAACATTTGTGATATTGCTGTCATTCTCGTCCATCGTTGAGTGGAATATGTAAGGGCGCTATCATGTTCTGTAGAGGATAGGGGGTAGAATGATTCAGGACAAGGAAAGCTTGCTAGCACTTCAGAGTACCGGTACATGGATGCTGTAGACAGTCCTCAACTCCTTTCGATAACAGACCCTTCATATTGCAATATCTATCAGGATAGCAGATATCACATTACAGTTTACAATTGAATCTGTTTGAAAATAATACGATGCGGGCAGTAGAATTAGTCTTTGTGGTTATTGACTCGTCCTGAACCTTGGAGAAGCAGAAAGGGCATACAGTCACAATTTTTTTTATAGTGGCCACACCTATATATAAAGTTTACCTGCCTGTAGTAGACACCAATATTGTCTCCCTTTAGTCAGAAATATGTGCTGTAGAACCTGTTTAGAAAGACCTTTGGCCTATTGATTTCACATACATGTATTTTGTATAAATATTTATATAAATATGTGTTGGATACCCTGTTTACAAAGACTTTTCCCAAGAGGCCACCTTCTCTGTTTCATTTGGATGGCCTTTATAAACAGGTTTGACTGTAGATATGTATCAGTGTTTGATCTTATTTCCCCATGAGTTCAAGCGAGTTCAAATGAGTTCAAACTGGCGCTAGATCTCACCAAACCTCAAAGAGTTAACAATCTTTGTTTTTCACCTCGACAAAAAAAAAAAGCCCAGTTAAGCGATGCTGTCGCCTCTCGAAAGATGGGAGAAGAGAAGATGAGAGAAATGCATTAAGGAACTGCCACTGCTAGTGGCTATACTCCATGGTAATGAGCAGACATTCGATCTCCTGGGTATCGTAAGCAAAGATCTACCCACCCTGAGATTCCCCTCACACGACAGCTCGGCGCTTATCTGGCAAGGAGTTGGATTGCATTAAAGTCCATTTGGACACCTACTTATATCTAGACTTCTCAGCTCCTCATGTTCTGTCTAAGTTATAGGAAAAAGTTTCAAGGCGAGCGTAGTAACTTCTGGGTCATGGGAAGGAGAACAGATTATTGAAATGTTCCTCCATTTTCCATCAGCTCATGTAAAGGTTCTGTGTTTGTTTTCTTTGGTTGCCAAGGAAATGAATCTAGAACCCTCTATTTTATCAAACCATGATTATTTGTTTAGAGTTTCTTTTGAAATGATTATACCTGTTCCAGAGTTTTATTTGAATTTTCCAATTGCCTAGTCTTCTCCATTTCAAAAATGAACATTTTCCAAGTTGCCCCCATTTTTATTTATCCCTGTCTATGAATCGTTCTATCCTGTCTTCATATAATTTATGCTTCTGTTGAACAAAGTATTTTTACAGAACATCTCTCTTTGTTTTATTTCATTTTTCCAGGGCGATGCACAAGCATCAACGAGCCAACCCCAGCCTTCCGAAGTGGTCGGCCAAGCAGTCGCAGTAGCAGCAGGAAAGCCCGGCGAATCCCCCAAAAGACTTCACGTCTCAAATATTCCCTTCAGGTTTAGGGATCCTGACCTCAGGCAATTATTTGGGGTAGGTCCGCATGGACAGGTACTGTACACTACTCCCTCTTTCTTTCTCTCTCTCTCTTTCTCTCTCTACTGCTGCTGAGAGGCAGAAGGGCGCTACCTCGTACAAAATGGTACACATTAGCACCCTCTTGCCTCTTAGCACAGGTATACAATCTTCTAAAGATGTTAATGTATTAATGCATCAATGCATGAATTTATTTGAAAGATTTGGAATGGGTGTCTAGAAGACTTATCCACCAGCAGTATGAATGGCATGAATACATGATAAAACAATTCATAGACAGATACGACAAACTATTATTAAAGATAAAGACAAGTTATGGTCATGCGATTGCATTGTGAAAGAAACGTTGTGGAATCGATCAGAAAAGGTCGATCATCTAGCATATAAGTATTGGTGTGTACTGCAAGGTTCTCTTCTGGAATCATCAAAATGATAAGAAATTTAGCCCAGTCTTGGTAAAGTTACAAGCACTGTATACAGAAAGATGTATATGTGACTACGCACACGTGAGCGACACGGTTGTTTATCTCTCACACACCAATAGATAAACTAATTTACCAAATATCTCAATTAGTAGCCGGTTTCCCGGCAAATTTGTTATCATCATGTATTAGTCTAAACATATTCTTTCACATAATTGGTAATAAGAGCTTCCATTTCACTTTTTGAAATTGGGGCGTTTCCAATACTGGTCTTTACCTTTAATTAGTTGTAAGAAAGTTGGATATGTACCGGGTACCTGTATTTTTAATTTTAATCTATCAACTATTTTTGAAATTGTCCAGCTAATGCATGGTTTGGAATGTAGCTTGGATTGTAACATTTAAAAATCAGCATTGAGAACCATGTGCCTGTATTTTCAGTGTTAATCTATATTTCAACGTAATTCATTATTTATTTCATTTCTTTTTTTCATCACTCCTGAAGGCCTTTGGCACCATTTTAGATGTTGAAATCATCTTCAATGAGCGTGGAAGCAAGGTATGTTTTCTTTCATTCAGTCTTTCATACACTACATAATAATTACTGTTTTATTATACCAGTACATACTGGATGAACAAACCATTTGCTGAGAGCAAGAAGGATGTTAGTTTGTCTCCTTTTACATGAGATATTATATAATACCCTTCTGGCTCTCAACTGACGAAATACTTTGAATGATCATCATAAAGAACAGGCTTACAGAACATTGATGCTTCAGTATACTTTCAATATTCATTCAACAAACAAGAGTAGTATTGTTGTGAGTAGTATTCTTTACTAAGTTTGCTGCCCTCAACAGATTCTTTTCTTCTTTTTTTTAGCAAGTATTGAATCTCCAAATAATCAATACTTCCATATTGAAATTTTCGGCGATACAAAATTGGTTTCATAATTGTGTGATTAAAAAAATGGCAATAACGACAACCTCAATCCTCTGAAGACTTTAACTACTTTGAAAGGTGGTGGGGGGGGGGGGGGGGGTGTATTCTCAATGATGGTCATTCAAAGTATGTGTAATTGAATATATTGCATGTTGAAAGGGTGATGTGGTGTTTCACATGTGCTGTAAGAAACAAAACCAAATGTTACTCTAATTGAAAGAAAGCTATTACTCTTACCAGAGAGCATTTACTCTTAAAAGACTTGGAGAAAACATCTCAAAATTGTGTGTCGCCGGAAACAATTCCTTCATGCCGTCTTCAAAAAGATGACTGCTAAAAAAGACAATTTAATATTATAGCACTATGCAAAACACAACAGCCTTTCAGCAACTCAATAAAATTAAATGGAAGTGGTACACGCAGCAAGGAACTCGACAGTTTATGGTTCCGTGATCGCTTAAGGGTAAAAGACTTCATTTTTGGATCGAGATTTTAATTGCGCATAATGTGGCCTAAAGGCATTAATGCAAACTATAATGCAAACGTTTCAAAATTCAATGGCGCGCAACTGACAGAAAAAGCTCTTTCTTGCACTATTTTGGCGCCTGTCTGGTGAAAAAGCGATAAGGCATGAAAGCCAAACATGGAATAAATATGCAAGCTACGAACAAGGGCTAATATCAAGAATTATTTTAATTTTTCCTTCTAAAATTTGAAGGGACTGAGCAGTGAGAAGAGCCACTGTTTAGTACTCACTTATCAGACAACCAAGAATGAATTGAATTTAGATCAAAATGCCATGTTTAGGTTGATTTCTTTTGCCAGTGTGCCACTTCAACAATTTCTTATCAACCAATCTTTAGAACATAAAGTTTAAGTACATTTTTTTTATTCTAGACAATTATCATTTTTTGAGAACTGAATTTTGAATGGATGAATGCGTATGTGCCTGAAGTTATGAATGCCACAAACAGTCTGTTTCTTTGTCTAATTTCTCATCCGTCTGTATGTATGTTTGTTTGTACGTACGGGTGTATGTATGTGTGCATGCGTTCAGACTTTGTTTTTTCAAGTCTGCTATGTCAGTTACAGGAGGCACTTACATGGCGTCTTTTTTATGTCGAACTCGTCTTCCGTCCGAGAAAGCCAATTTGAATATCATTTTAATTATTAAGCGCCTGACTTGACAGAAATTCTATATCCAAAATGACGAAAAATATCAAAAGATAGAAGGCGTGTGATTGTGTTTTTTTTCTTTTTGCCTGAAAGCATGTTTTGACCAAAAACAGATGCATCTTGATGTTGATGGAGCTCTCCTTATTACCGTGGCTATCAAGGTTTTTTTTTTTTTTTTAATAAATTGAATAGGCCTACATTTGTTTGATTTCCAATCAGGGGCTGGAAATATTCCTATCAATTATATATTTTGACCAATAGTACTAAACGTAGAAGTGGGTTTTAAAAATGAAACAAGCATATGCAACCAAAAGAATGATTAAAAAACACTGCTGTTGTGTAAGGGCTAGATTGATCAAAACAAGGTCAGTATTGAAATAGTTTGGGGTCTCCAGTTAGCAATTTATACCTCAGCTATAATGAAATTCAATGTTCTCTCTTCCATTACACAAGATATGATGCAAGATCAATAATCCATGTAATGATATTTTCTTTTACAACATTTAAAAGAAAGAACAAAAATACATCTTGGTCATTTGATTAGATCATTTTGTTCGAGGAAGAAATTCATTTATCAAAACATATTGGCTCAAACAATTGTAAAAAATCATTATCTGGGAAAGAGTTAAGGAAATCCTGACAAGAAAATTGCAGGTGGGGGAGGGGGTCATCAGTGTCTTCTTTTTTTTTGGGGGGGGGGGAGGGGGGGGGGAGGGAGAGAAATTGGATCAGATATTATTTTACTGTTGTAGATAGCCACATATAGGTAAGAGGAGAGCTTTTGCTAACAGTGGAATCGCATGAAGATTGTTTTAGTAACACTGAATGAACGAATGCTCCTCATTTTTTTTCTGAAGCTGACAACATTTTTTCTATCACATAAATGCATGCCTGATCTTACCAAAAATTTAACCCTCAGATTTTAAAATTTGATCTGAGGTTTTGTGGGGAGGGGAGTGGGGGGGGGGGATGATGGAGATAGATAGGGGGTTCATTGTAGATGAAAAGATAGTCAAATTAATTTTCTGTTTTTCCACCTGTTTTCTTGAGGTGTTTATATATTACCATGGAAACTAAGACTAACACGTTAACACTAACAAAATAAAATTGTAGCATGGAGTGTTTTTTTTTCTATTCATATTAATGTTTTAGCCTCCTCTTTATCGACCCTGATTTCCGCCCAAGAATCAAAAGTCCCTTTTTTTTCAATATTTTGTTTCGAGAGAAAGCACAGTTACAGAAATATTCTTTTAAACCCTGAACCTGATTTTTCTTAGTGGCATCACATTTCTTCCTATTTTATGAACTATTTGTAGTTTAGAAAGCAGTCTCTTTGCTTCTCACACAAAATCACTCTTTCTCTAAGAATAAAAATCACCTTTTTCATCGCATTTGCTCACCCCAAATCCTTCTGCATTGCAAAATCACTTTTCCCTGTAAATATTGCAATTATTCCATTTTTGCTTTGGATCAATAAGATTCACAAAGTAACTGTTCAAAATCGATTTGATATGAGGTAAAGGAAAAAAAGAAAGTATACAGTAAATTTTCCAGTGCATATGTATTTGAAATTATTTATATGGTAGAAACAATAATCTCCATATCAGGGTGGATTCATTCTGTTTAGAAACAAATGTAATTATTTAGGGAACCGTGTTACGTGTATCTTGAGCAATCTAATAGTTAATTATAAATTTGAAGATATGTTAAAGTTTACATGTCTTTGTGTCACATTGCAAAGACATGAACGCAATTCGTCATGAATAGGTTTTGTTCATATTTTATGTGGTACTTGTCAAAACATTTGTTGTTAAATTAACTCATTTGATTGGAGTGGAATTAGTAATAACAATTGAGCATGTTTGTAAGGTAAGGTTAAACAATTAAGCACAGCAGGATGACACTCAATCTTTAGTTTGGTGTCATTAGGGAAAAAGCGGCTAAGCTATCAATTAAATATAAAGAGCTTTGCTGAAAATATAAAACAATTGTGATAAATAATCACCTGTAGGTCTTTGAAATATATCATATCAAAATATCTCAACTTTCCAAAATGAATTGATGAAATTAAATGAATGGAATTACTTTCCCATAAAACATTTATTTATTGTACAACTACATGTACCCTACAAGCTATCACTTTAACAAGTAAAGGGGAAAGGTTTGGCACTAGTTTTGTATGGGCACTATAAATGACAAAGGATCAGGCATGTACATGTAGGACCTTATTAAAACAAATTCAACACTTTTGTTGTAGCATTTGTCAAGAAACTAAGTGAATTTAGTGTTCATTGTCAAAACAATTATCATGAAAAGCAAGAATCCAAATAAAGGAACAGACATTCTTAGCCCCCTGTTTTTTTAATCAATTCAAAATTGAATAAACTTGATATAATTGAAAAAGAAAAGAAGAAGAAGGAAGAAAGAAAGAAAGAAAAAAAAAAATCTAAGGAGAAAAGAACCAAATAGGTATTCTGTTTGTGTTTATGTCATACCATCATCAAACATTTGTCAACAGACTGTTATCAAAGTGTTTTTTTAAGATTAATATACTGGTAGTGCATGTTTTTTTAAGGGGTCAGCTTCAGAATTTAAATGTAGGAGTGTTCCGCCCCCTGTTGCCTCATTGATGCATTTTGATCAAATTCATGTGAAATTATTATAGTTTTTGTGATTTTGTAAATCAAAACATTTACATACCTGTCGTAAATATTGATTCATCATGAAACCTGAATGTTATCATTTCATTTTGATGAAAGAACGTTGTCTCATTGTCAGCGACGGATTTGAATGTTTGAGAAATGATTCCAAATGTGTTCTCATAAATCATGTTTGTGAAGTACAAATGTTATATAAATATATCAAATTGTTTAAATGTAATGCAAATCATACATCTTGTCATTCATATTTCTGATAGGATGCTGTCAAACTTGAATGACATCTGATACATGTGTGAATATCTGTGAATGTTAGCTTTCTATGAAATCTTTTGATAGGATACTGCAAAAAATCACAAATTTTACATAATATTGTCATAAAGCTAAAAAAACATTAAGATTTTTTATAGGATTAATGAATTTATATTTTATTATCTTTTTGAATTGGAAGAAATGACTAGTTAAGACTCATTTTGCTCCATTAAATTAATAGTCAATTACATTTTTTATAAAGAAAAAAACTCATTTGTTATTACATTGCTAGCTATCATTCAATGAACGTTTTGTGATATTCTTTTTAATGCATCCATTTTCTTTTGATTCATTTGCACATTGCATTTTAGAGCTCATCTGACCTCCTTCTTGACCTACACTTTGAACTCTGACCTCTGCACGATGCATTCCGTGAAAGAATGTTCTCTCTCCTCTCCCTTTAAAACCTTCCCTCTTGCCCCTCCCCCTTTTCAAAGTTTGATACTATTTGTGATACCCCCAAGCATTATGTTGCTCCAGAGTTGCATTTTAAATTTAATGAATATTTTTGATGAAAATTACCAATGAAATTTTGATTTTGATATTTTTGCCAGTATACATTTGATGTATTTGTGCATATGCAGACAGTGATGCACAAAATTGTAACATTATCCTGCTATTTGATGTACCTTCACCACAGAACGTATTTGATGCTTTTTTTCCCATTAAAATGCCAACGTTAACCTGTATAATGTATATAATTGTTTTCGTTAGTCAATTTAGTCATTGTTACATTTCATGTGAAAGATTACCATTTCTTAGTTTGAACGTGATTATTTTTGGTCATTTGGATCATTCCGTTTTTGCTTTGGTGACACATGTTTTCAAAATACCATTACAAAATCCATCATTATTTCAATGACTGTGTCACATTCTAGAATAGTGATTTTTCCTATGGCTGAATTTATATCCCCTTTTGAAATAAGTTATCTTACTTTACTGAGAAGTACAAACCAGAGAGATGAAATTTGATTTTTAAATTTGGAATAGATAATAACTAGGTTGAAAACCAACAGTCCCTTTCTTACATCAAGAGAGAAGCAGGCCTATTTGCTTTCCCCCAAATGCCCCCAACCCTCTCCAAACCCTCTTCCATCACTTGCTTTACCCACTTTCTTGCCTTTTCCCCTCTTCAAATCCTGTCACAGCACACCTAAAACATCATTTTCCAGCATAAATCCCTTTCTCACAGCTTCATCCTTTACTGCACACCATACTTTTAATCATATGCACACTATTTGAGAAAGTATTGAAAGATTAAAGAACTAGAAAATTAAATGTGCTTTGGTCATTGTCAATGAAATTAAAAAAAAATAATAATGAAAATTCTTTCCTTAATGTGTTTGTGTTATAGCTTAAAAATTTATCTTGATATTTCAGCCAATGACTTCATATATTTGATAATTTGCATATAGAATTCGCAAAACAAAATGTAACTTTCTGCTTCGATCTTATCCAAAAATAGAAAATTATCTTATCCCAAATCAATTTTGAAAAATGAAATAGAAACAATAAGAGTTTAGCTCTTAATTCATCAGACTCTTTTATACTGTAATTGCTGTAACTACAGTATTTACATTATGCTGCTCACCTTATTTCCTCTTTCTATCATTTGTCTTTCAAGCTTCGCTTCCTACCTCATCTCCATCTGCACCTAACCCCACCCTTTTAAAGAATTCCTTTTTTTATAATATAGTCAATAATGATCGACATCTAGTAACAATCACATCCAATCTTGGATTTATAAATTTTCTTTCAGTTTCCGGTACAAGGTCTTGTGTCTATCTGAGAAATTGAATTAAACTTTTTGGAGTAGGTTTTTTGTATCAGATTAAAGAAATAGATAATTCTATAGAATATTGCATCTGATAGGAGTTTAATTATATTGTTTATTGATCCACATGGTGATCATATAAATATGAGTTCAAAGATATTCATAACAAATTTGTTATTATTTGTAAGGATTTTGAATTTTGTTTAATGTGTAGATTCTCTGTTGTTATGTTCCTATTATTTTCATTTATTAAAATTTAAAATATTATCTGAAAAAGATAGTTTCTACATACAGTTTGTCAATATTTTTATGACATTTTCAAACAATTGGAGCCACTATTAAAATATTTTTCTCCCTATTTCATATTAATATGTGCATTATTTTGCCTTGCTTTGCTTTCAATCTACTAACACATTTCTTTATTTTCTTCCATAATTCTTTACCCTAAAAACTTTCATTTTAAACAAGACTCTTTTTCCCTTTCCTTGCTATGCTTCTATTCCTCTCCTCCCATCACTACTTGCCTTTAAAGGTAGAAATCACTCTTTCACCATTTCTTCACTTGTGATGCCTGCCAAGAACTCCCCTTCCCCACCCAGCCCCACCCAGCCCCGCCCCAACCCCTCCCCAACCCTTCATTGAGTGCATGAGGAGAACACAAATAACCCCTCTGCTCATGCACTGCTCCACCCATACCCCCTTTACAACAAAAATCAGTCAGGTTTTCCCCTTACAGGTCACGATTACTCCAAAGAACTACTTCAAAATGACTATCAAGTTCTCATTAATAACCAAACTTGTGTTTTCTCTCTTTCTCTCTCCATTTAAGAAACAAACCCATTTTAAAAATCAACTACCAACAACCAGAAAGTTCTTTGCATGAGCAAACTATATAATGTGTTGCATGTTATCTGTCTTGTTTATCTTCCCATGCATGCAGGGGTTCGGTTTTGTTACGTTTCAAAGTAGTTCGGACGCCGACAGGGCACGCGAGAAATTGAACGGCACTATTGTTGAGGGGCGAAAAATTGAGGTGCATGTTGTAAGATTTATTACTTCCGTATAGTAACCACCACTCATTATTTTTTTCTCTACATATTTTGTTGTTGAATTTGTTCAATTTTTTATTATGATCCTGCATCTGTCCAAATCCTCTGTTTTATTTCTTTATTGGCTAAATGGAGGATGCGGACTGATGCTGGATATGTGACCTGACTTTTTTTAGCCAGTGTATGTTTGTTATGGTTGGGGTGATGTCATTTTTTGTTCACACCCTGCATGATATACGCTGGAAGTGCCTCTTGTTGAGAAAGTTTTTTTTTATACTTCCTGATGAGTATTTACTGGAATAATCATAATCATAATACTTTCATGCTAACCTTAGAAAACTCCTTCTTAGATATTCATCTTGATATCATTTGACCAAGCCAAGTCAGACTTTTTCAACCCGAAATCTACCCAATTTTAAGCCCAAGACACAAATTTCAAAGATGGAAAATACCAGCCTTTAGAAACACCCTTTGTTCTCATTTGGACCAATTTTTAAATTGGCAATAGAAATTATATCAGATTTACCTACCTATCAAATGCATTTATCATTACTACCCCCCCCCCCCCCCCCCCACAAAGAGAAAAGATCATCATCATTAATGATGGACTCATCGTCACTCCAATTTTCTGCTGTGAAATTCTTTTATCATATGTTACCGTTTTTTGATAATAATTGAAGAAAAAATATTTTAAAAGGCTGGATGAAATTTTGCTTTGAATTCCAAACTGGACAAATTTTACTCAGAAAATTGGGAAATTCCACTTGATTTCCAAATTCAAAACTACCCCCAAATTATTTTTTGAAAAATGCCCCCATGTAGGACCCTGGTTTGGCCCAATGATTGGTGAGTTTTCTTTCTCTCTCACAAAACACCCAAACAAACAAAAACCACCACACCGTCATTCTCTTTCGGTCAGACCATGAATCTTGTCGAAGGCTAACGTCACAAATGGGTTGTAGCCTTGTGTACCCTGCCCCGAAGCATGGGCCCAGTGTATCGGAATAGGTGAGGGGTAAGTTAGCTGTGCTTCGTCAAATTGACAACCAATACAAAGAAATCAGTGGAAATGAAGATTCATGGAATTCTTTTTAATCCCCATTTTTATTTTGAAGTATTCATGTCCTAAGTTTCACATTTTAAAGTAGACCTTAGATGACCAAGAAATTTGTAGATTAGTTTGTGGTATTGGGTCAATGAGAATTTGCCCCTCTAAGTCTATTGAAGATAAGTTACAATCTGTAAAACTGTATCGCCTTAACTAAGATCCCTTTGTAGAACTTTGCCAGTTTCCACAAGATCATCCAAATCCGAATATTCCTGTATTGTTGGGATATACAACCATGTAAACGGATTAACTTTGAAATTCAATGAATGGGCTAGTTTGGTTTAAAACTCTGTAGTAGCTTGATGTGCTAAGAACAAATAAGCTTCCCCTTTTTCATGTAGAATCCTTTGTTAGGACTGATGCCTTTTAGTGGTGTGATTGCTAGTACATATAGGTTTGCCTGGTCTCCATGACAACAGCTTGATGCTACACAATCAACATATGGCCTTGTGTATGTGTCCTTTACATATATTTTTTGTATATATGATTTTATTTTTAATTGTGACGAATGTATTTGATTTCTGGTGCACCTTTTGAAAGTCATATTAATGAAATCAACTGTACAAGAAGAAAAGAAAGTAGACTGAAATATTTGCCTGATTTGATGATGGTGGTCCAGTGATACGTTATTTGCCTGGCTCTATTTTTTTAAGAAGTCTTGCTGAATGTTAGCACCCTCCTTTTGGACTGGAATTTGATGGATAAGCAAAGAAAAAAAAGGTAAAATTTGCCCCTCCCCCTTTTTTGGCTGCTGTACTTTGTGATTTGGACTGTACACCCTCACTCTATAGATGTTATCACCCATTGTATGCGGCTGCAGCCAACGACGTCTGATATTTTTATTTTTTTCTCAAATTTCCATCACCAAACTCTGGACAACCCTGGTCCACGGCACCACTTCTCTTTTCCCTCCAGGATCGATTATCACAGTACACTTGCTGAAAGTCTTGCGCACTGCCCCCTCTCTCTTTCTTTGCATGCTCGTCTAGGTTGTTCCTTACCAGACAGCTACCTTCTTGGATTCTTGCAGGTACCTTGACAGCTTCTAGAGGGCTCTACGGAGGAATCGTCACCTAGGGTTACCTCAAAGCTTGTGTCGATGCGATGCAGCGGTCGAAGATATCGTTGACATCATGGTGCTTGATGTGAGAATGAGATCTAGCCTAACCTTATATTTTTACATTCCTAAACTCTTTGCATCATGCATTTGATTATCAGGGTTGTAGCTGACTGACTTGCAATTATGCCGTGCCCACAAACATACACACACAAGTAGCATTTGTACCCCATTCCTCCTAAACGTACCCATGAAAACAATGGTTTGACCCAGAGAGAGATGCAGATGTAGGCTTGAGGGTCTGGTGCTAGTGGCTTGGAGAACGAACGCCAGCCTGAGATTCTGCTTGATTGACTCATGTTTCTAACCCTGCTACCCAGCATGCCTTAGTTATCATTGCAAAGCATCATGGGAGGAAATGATGATGATTGGTGATTGTGATTAACGTGCTTCCTTGTCGCTTGTTCAGTACACCTTGCGCAAACGTCCTGTAGCATTCATAACGTGATGTCCAACGGCTCCTTGTGACATGCCCCTGTGGATCTGCCCTGCTTGTTTTTTGTAGAACGCACGGCTCTGCCAGGTTCGTTCTGTCTTGATGTGCATTTTTGAAGGTCACAGTCCATTTTCCCTCCCTGTTCTGGTGTTGCCTGATGCTTCAACTTGACATGGATTGATGGCTGGAATGTTTTCTTTTTTCTCCCAGGCACTTGGCTTCTAGTTCTCTAATGAAACAAAAACATAGTGAACAGGAGGTTTGATACCCCTTCTTGTGGTTTTGACAGCCTGGCATGTGTTTCTTGGCAAGCTCCTGCTCTTATTGGGTCATTCTATCTTGTCTGTTAACCTCTCAGGATGGCTGTGGTCGCTGTTTATCTCGTCTTTCTTGCGGAGAACTCCCGCTCTGGAGGAAATGTTCCACTCTACCGCTAACTTGAGATGGGCTGTAATCTGAGCCTTGCAGTGGAGGCATTGCCACAGGAACTTTGCCACAGCTCAGAGGGGAATGGTTAATCGTTCTGACAGGTGTTGGCAACCGCCCGTACTCCGTTGCCAATTTGATTTGCTATCTTTGTCAGAGATCCTTCACCTTCATAGGTAGCCTACAATTAAAAAAGCAGAGTATGAATTTCCTCCTCTTTGCATCAACCATGATGCAATACCTTTGAGCAGTCCCATTGGTTTATCTTGCAATTAGTGTTTGTCTCGTTTCCCTGTACTTTTATGTAAGAAGCTCCTGATTGCATCGAGTCGTCCCAAGTTGACCCTGTAGGAAATAAATTGTAGATCCATAGAGATCGCATTGACTACAAACCTCAGAAGATTAGAGGAGAACGTTGAGAGAAACTGCCAAAGGCATCAGTTCTATCGTATGCAAATCCTGAAGCACTGATTGATACTCAGGAGAAATCAAAGCCAGAAAGTCCTCAAGTTTTGATGGTACACCCCAGGTTTTTTCCCCCTTCAACCCATGTCATTGATTGATGCGTGATAAGTTTGTCCATGTATTACAAGCTTTAATCCCATTCCTTGCTGAAACTGGCAAAGTTGAAGTTATCCCCTTGCATATTTTTGTCCATGTTATCTTAAACCTTTTTACATCTACATGTGCTGGATTCTGTATACAAATTTACCAAAATTCTGACAGATGAGATAAGAGTCAAGTGCTAATTACACCTGGATCATTCCTATCCCCCCCCCCTCCCCCATTAATAGTCAGGAGAAGATAAAAGAATTGTTCTGAAGTAAAAGCCATTCAGAAAGATTAAGAATACGTCCACTAAATATATGTGCGTTTGCACACCAAGTCTCCCCCTGTTGAATTCACTGAATCCATTACTGCCCCAAAATGTAGTCAAGCAAAATAAAATTGATCCTGAACATCATTATGTAGATACCAGCAAACCTTCATCAATGGTTTAGTCAAAGGATACAGACAGATCAACCTGAAATCCTAGGACCACTCAAATGTACAACCTTAACAGCTTCCCTAGAACACACGTTCAATGCTATCTAAGGTAGATCTGAACGTGTTGCCAAACCCAATACGACCTCTCAGAGAATAGGTACCTGGGATATCAACATGAATGTGATCTGTTTTAGATCAGGGTATGTTCAGTAACCTTTTTCAGAGAGTAAACGTTTCCAGGACATGTGATGTAAGAGGCACCTTCAGGGTCACCCCAAACCATTTGACATAGCATTTTTTTTCTTTTTAATTGAATTTCCTGTACTGAAATGTCACATGCCTAGTCATGCTGTCAAATGTCAACACTTTAAGTTGTACAGTTTAAGGGTAGTCTACATACACTATCATCTACTAGTGGAAAACCAGTCATACACAATGTCTCAAGCTTTTAAACATCATGCAGGTTTGTCCTGTCGTTGCGAAACTACTTTTAAAAACCTTATTGTGAGCAAAATAAAATGTAGTGTGTCCGTAAGCACTACAGATGCTGAAACGGTTCCTTTTCTTCCTCCTACAAGTTTCAACAAACTGAATACCGAGTGATTGATTCGCTTTTGTATCAAAAAGCAATGTTTTTCTCGGCCGAAATTGCATTTCTTGCGCTTTACTGATTAGTCAGGAGAATTGCTATATAGCCAAGGAAGTGAGGGCAATATATTTGAGGACACAAAGGATAAATTGCATTGTATTGATTGGTTTTCTTGGCAAATGTATTCTAGGATTACTCTTGCTTAACTCTTGGAGTTTGACCATATCTTCGATCAATCCAGGATATCCAACTTCATGAGTTTGGTTAGAGTGTTCTTGTTTTTCAAGGCTTTTTTTTTTTGGTCGTCCTTATTTTTGTCAGCAAAAAGTATCTGCAAGCGTGGGCATGTGTAAAGGGGTAACTCCTTTTCCAAAATGCATTGTTAAGTGCATCAAGAGCACAATCTTTTGTTAGGTATCTTATCGTAAATGTATTATTCTACATCACTGTAGCTAAATATCATTTTGAATATGAATAAAGGAGTATAGTTCATGCAATATTGAAGGTAAGAGATAACCTTACAAATCAAATTGTAATGTTAAATAGAATGACCTAACAATGAAAAAAAAAGGAATGAATTCTGTAAAAGAAAAAAAAAAGGAATGAATTCTGTAAAAGAAAAACTTAAACAAGAAAAACAAGTGAAATGGAGTTACGTCATTACTAAAACCCTGAAGAGTGGAGTTTAAAATCCACCTGTAATTGCCATACCCCCTGCAGATACTTTGTGCATTATTTCTTCTGTTTAAGCATAGAAATTATTATTGTAATGCAGTTTGTCCACCACATTTAGAATGTAATTGCAGTAAATCAAATTATTGGGAGAATAAAACAAAGGAACATGGCTGAAAAAGGAAATGGTCATATAATTATATAATTTTGTTAAAACACTTCTCTAGTAGACTGTAGAGTAAAAAATTGTATAGTATTTTCCATATGATTTGGCCTCCAGACATCTTCATTACAAACAAACGCAACCTTCCCCCATCCCTCATCCCAAAACAAAACAAAACAACAAAATGGTAAAGAGGAAAATATTTGCTGTTTTTTTGCATTTGATGAGAAATTTAGAAGAGCGTTGCTTACCCCTAATTCAATTTGTAGAAGAGATTGTTTCTGCATTCCCACTTTGTCTCTTTCCTGATTTGACTTGTAATAAAAGCAGGACGTCTACAAATTGTCCTGCAAACGTGTGAAAGGACAGGAAATTAAAGCCCAAAGGCTGTATATCAAACTGTCGGAACACGACGACGAAGGGGAAAGAAATCTCCAGTTTTATTCTTCACTGCAAAGTAATTACATTTGTATATGGTGGACAGGCTTTGTAAGAAGTTAAAAGAAAGTGAGATAATTGAATCAACAGTTTTTTCTGATCGATTGAAAAGTCTGCATTTCATATTTATTCAGTACTGATTTTTGTATTTCAAGTGTTAAGTTGTATGGTTATTAATAGAGGCAGTATTATGTCTATTTGGTATCACTGAGTGAAGTTTGACATTATGTAATATGAACATGATCATTATGATTGTAGAAACAGAGGTTAATCCAGGTCAACTGACAATCTCTGTTTAAACTGCCATTTGCTAAACTCAAAACGATAAAGCTTTTTAACACCTCAAATGAGGCGTTGGTTAAATCTTTTGGTCACATTTGATCCTTTCTTCCCTTAGTGACATAGACACGCTTCATTGTAAAGCCATTATGCAAAAGAGAGATACAAAACTGGGATGATGGACTGAATCTTTTCCATCTTGCATCAGAAAAAGTCTAATGTATCATTTTATCCTGATCCGCAAGGAGACAAGATTCTTCCTTGTCACTTACAAAGTGAAATAAGGCTAACCAAAGTAGATAGGAGAAGAAAAAAAATCCCTCATAAAATTATGACACATTAAACCCTAAGATATAAACACAGCTAGGGAGAGATGCACGACGGGAGATGCACCAGTCAGCCGATGGTAATAGTGTTTCTCTCGACTGGCACCAACGCGAGAGAGCTATAGGACCCCATCCGGGAAATTAGTTGGCCAACAATTATTCATGCCAGCAGGCTTTTTTTCATCATGATTTATTCAGCAGCTATGGTCTCGTGCCGACACCAATTGTGGCTTTAAAGGAGCGCACCGCCATGCGCCTTTTCGCTGAAATCTCTGGGATATCTTGCAAATTAAGAGCACAATTAGAATGACTGCGGGGGCTTCCATTTTGTAAATGCAGCTAAATGCCACCAGCTGATTAAATGGTTTCATCATTAGGGCATTCGAACCAGAGATTGTTAACTTGACAGATGCTTTCTTACTCTAATCATTGAAACTCCAAATACTGTAATTGGTCAATTCAGAACCAAAGATTTACTGTTTAATTCTTCACTAAATGAGGGATCTTCAAATTTGACAGAATAATTCATCAGAAACTGTAGACATACATACTTGTCATAGAATAGATTATGAAGAAAAATGCATCGGTGATCCTCGAAGGAAAAAGGACTGATTAATGTTGGTCCAACACTCAGTGATACCAATATAGACACTTTTTTTATACGTAATCCTTATCTACTATTGAGCATGTTTATCTTTCTTATTTGATTCTAAAGTTCCTTTGTAACATTTCAAGGGTTAGATTGAGAGCACATTTTCAATTACCCCCCTCCCCCCCCCCCCTTGCATTCAAGCAGAAAAATCAACTGCATCCATCATCTTCGAGATGGTGCAAATGTGAATCAGATATGCCGTCTCAAATATCACAAAGTTTAGCTTACTATCCATCCACAGGCAAAGAGTGTAGAGAGCCAGAAGGGAATCAATTCCTTTCATTGTGCATAGAATTAATATCTTCTCTGGCTCTGGGTAGATTAAATATCCTACATTTAATAGCAAGATCTTACTAAAACCAAAATGAAAGCCTGTCATTCTTTTCATTGTGAATAGGCAGTGTGACTTACGATCTTACCGGTAATTAGATCTTAATTTTTGGTCGATATCCTTGCAAAATTATCCCCCCCCCCCCCTCCCCCCTCCCCCCTCCTCCCTTAAAGTTAAAGCTAAAAGAAATGTGCTTTCAATTCTTAAACCCAACTCTTATGGACATCATTCTAACTTTGATTTCTGGGTTGATTTCTTTTCCCTACACGCAGGTTAACAATGCCACAGCTCGGGTCATGACTAACAAAGTCAAAACAACCACTGCCAACGGTGAATACCCCACAGGTAAGTATCTAAAAAAGATATTCTTATGGATATTTTTAATTATTGATGTTATTAATGATTTAAATTATTTGGAAGATTTCACACTTGTGTTTTGGTCTACATTACTACCTTTCTCTCTCTCTGTCTCCCCCTCTCCCTTTATCTTTCACCTCCCTCCTCTATCTTTCTTTCCCCTACCTCTTTCACTTGCTCCTTGCTCCCCTTCTCTCCCTTTCATTTTTCTCTCTGCCTTCTCCCTCTGTCCCTCACCTCGTCTCATCAAGTGTCAACCATACCTCTATATACCTCTCTCCTATATCGAGTTTGTGGGTGAACTTGAAAGCAACTCTATGGAGATAAAGTCTTTCCTCCGCTTGGAGTCTGAAGGACGTTAACTCCTATACTACTGGTAAAACAAAGCTAACACCCTTCTGGCTCTCAACAGAGGATGCATTTAAGAAACAACTCATTTACTACATTATAAAATGCAATTTGAACAATGAAGAATGTTTTCTAAAGACCCCACTTCAGTTCTCCCTTTATCCTCCTATCCAACATGAATACCATCATGAAGCTCACAGTCAATAGGATCTGTCACTAGAGCTATTTCCAGAATGCCAACATTAAGATTCATCCCGGCTGGAGCAAAAATTGAAATTGATTGGCAAAAGCTTGCGACTCCCGCTGCAACGTATCGCCACACAAGGACCCCATTTTATAACCAGCTGAATGCAAATTACTTTTCCTTCCACCGTTCATTTGGTTTGAATATTTTTTGCCTTGGCTTTATCTCTAAAGAAAACTGTTATTCTAGTGACTCATATTTCTATCCTTTATGAGCTTGGGGATGCATAATTCAAAACATCTTTGAAAGCTATCTATCCGACAAGGAGCAATTCATTTTGGAACCTCGCTTCGATGAGGGAATAATTTTTCAATGTGCAGAAAATTGGTTATCCAGGGTGGATTCTGGACTTGTAATTCTGTAATAGAAAGAACGCCATATGGTGGATTTAGGCATAATTTTCAAGTTAGTCTTTTGATTAGAAAGGGGGGTATTTAATGAAAAATGTTTTCCATTTATGATTATATCGAGCTTCAGTAATAGCTTTCTGTCAAAGTCAATACCTTTGCAGTCTGGAAACTGTCTGATCTACATGTAAATGAATACAAGAGCGATCAATTTATACGTAGTCTGTGAAATATCCAATGTAGTGCGTTATGGTACTGTATGTTAACAACTGGCTGTTGGACAATAACAAGGGTAGCACATAGCTCACTAGGGCTTTCTGACGGTTGGAAAACAGTGTAGCATTAAGAATACTAGCGCTAGACGATACTACCCTGTCCTGACCCCCCCACTCCCAAGACATCAGACCAAAAATCGTCATGAGCACACGATTTCTAGCCGCCGTCGCCGCCCCGAGCCTCTCCACGACCACTTTCAGGCATCAGTCATTAAGCCCCGGCCAATCAGGGATGGAGATGATAAAATGGCCGCTTAATGGGCCCTCCAGTGTCAGCGGGGCTCCCTCACCCGGCTTTTAATCGCTTTGTCGTACAGGGCTTGCGCATCTTTTATCACGTCCCTTGTGATCGTACGCGTGGCCATGGGTCGGTGGATCTTTCATCTGCTGGGCATGATTTCAAAAGATGAAGATGCTTTATCTCGAACAGGATCATGGCCAGCTGAAATGTGGGCGTTAAATAAGTGATATTTCCCATCAAGACATAGACATTGGAGTGGGCACTCAGAGACGGAACCAATCAATAACATTCCATTCCAATCAATGAAGTTTTACACACTCTGAAAGGTGTAGATATAAGATATTAGAAAAGAGACTTTGATTATGAAACTAATGAAAGAAAGGAAAAGAAAATGATGAAAATATTATAGAGATGAAGAAGACAAGATAAAGATGGCCTTAACATAATTTAATCGTGATTAAGTTTTTTGGAGCCAAAGCGTATCTCTCCTCTAAGATGAGATAGATGAGGAGGATGGGAGATGAAGAGAAAACAGGACAGAGGCAAGGCAGCCTCGGGCTACTTGTAATCCACCATGCGCTGTTTAGAATGAAAATAACACAAACAAGTATGGCAAGATGTGAAGGGAAGGCTCTCTCTCTGTGCTGTCCTACAGGCCTGGTCTCTGTCTCGTTGTGAGAGAGAGTGAGAGAAAGTAATTGGGGGGAAATAAGGGAAAATGTATTGATGATTAATTTAATGGGGTATAATGGCAATGTTTGTCCATGATGCAAGTGCCTTCAAAAATGTATTTATTATGAGGGATCCTACTTTCATCCTAGTCTCCCTAGATCCTTTATAGATGTCTTTTCCTTCTAAAGTTATTCAGTACCCTCTCCCCCCTCTCTCTTGTTTCCCCGCTATACCCTGAATTCTCACTCCTATTCTTCTCATCTCCTTGCTTCCTGTCTGGAATGGTGCCTTTGCTGTGCCCATCTCCCCCTTCCTACAAACAATTCCTCTTTATCCTTCCCTTCCTTTCAGCACCTTTTTATTCATTCTACACTCCTCTCATCCTTCTTACACCTCTCTCCTCTTATCTTACACTTCTCTCCTCTTTTCCAGTGTTCTTTCATCCATTCTGTGCTCATCTCTTCTCTTCTGCACCCCTCTTTCTCTCCTGCACCCCTTTCTCTCTCCTGCAACCATCTCTTCTCCTCTGCACCCCCCCCCCCCTTTTATCTCCTCCATCTCTCTATCTCTCCTGTGCCGCTCGTTTTCTCCTGTGCCCCTCTCCTGTCTTCATGTACCCCTGTCTTCCAGACAAACACTCTTTATTTGTCTTTCCATCCCTCTGGGTCTTTCTTTCCTTTTCTGGATCTTGTAAACGCCCTCTCAACATTTCATGCTTCAACAGAATCGAAGGAAATCCCCTGGCAAACCTCACGTGGCCTCTTTCTCCCTCTTCCATTCTTACTGCTTTATGACATAGTGCATGTAAATAATAGAAAAATCCATGCATTGTATATTGCACTACAGTCAAATTAAATTTGAGGCTTAGTGGGAAATTATATCTCCTTCAAGTCCCTATTTATTTCCCTTCCTTTCCTTTGGCAATCTTTTCTTTCCTTCCTCTATGTCTTTATTGCTGTTTCATACTTGTTCCCTCCCACCCCTTCCCCCTCCCCCCCCCCCCCACCCCCCACCCCCCCACCCCCCCCCCCACCCCTCATTATATCTCTCTCTTCTCTTTCTCTCCCCCCACTCTCTCGACTTTAACTTTAATGTGCAATATGTCGTCAAATACTAGTCTTGATGGGGGAGTAGTCTGCGGGCACAGACTATCATTTGACACTTTAACACAATTCAATAAAGACTTGAGCAGAGCCTAGCTCTGTCAGTCTTCATGGTAACCTGTTGTACCCCCCCCCCCCCTCCCCTCCCCTCCCAGACAAGCTCAGGTGGTGCTATTCTGCACGCTCACACTCCCTAAGAACTAGAACTATGACCCCTTTGCATTTTCAATTAAGTGAATTGTCTTCCGCTAATGTCCCCAGTTGATGAACATCAGGGGGGAGAAAGTGAGTGAGAGTAGAGGCAGACAGACAGTGAGAGAGAGAGAGAGAGAGAGAGAGAGAGAGAGGGAAAGAAAGAAAAAAGAGAGTGATGGAAGAGATTGAGAGAGACAGATTAGGAGAAACGGGATGAAAAAAAAGTTGAAAGCGATAGACAGGTTCTAAGGGAGGAAAGAGAAGATAAATGCAATTTGAAAGGGGAATATGTTTTACAAAAAAGCTCAGTCTGATTCTAGAAGTCACTAAGGGGGCAGTCAGCTTAGAATAAGATAATTCTTTATGATAGTTAACACGTTTTCAAGATATATTCACTCCTTTAATTTTGCACACCAAACATTGTCAGTAACCAATTTTTGTATATTTCTTTCTTTCTTCTCCCTCTCTATCTATCTCTCTCAGCAGGTCTTGAACTCTTGACCACCAATGCACTAAGGTCACAGGTCATAGGCAGAGGGCGTGCCGCAAGAGGGGCCTACGCAGCCTACCGTATAGCAGCCCCTCCTCCGGTACCAGGCTACGCCACCGCCGCAGCCCTCTACCCCGCCGAACCAGCCGCTGCTGCCCTCTACCCGGCCGATAGATACCCGGTAAGCCCAGCATCCACCGTCAATACTTATTATCAGAGATGCCAGTGTTCAGGCCCTGGCGAGTTATTTTCAGACCATAGTTTAGGCCTTTTGTGTTCAAAATAGCTCATTCTAGGTGATTTTCAGGCCCTCTGATCAATTCTAATTGGCATCCCTGTATTATCTTGTTCATATCTCTTTATACTAATGTTTAAGGGGCTCGTATTCTACCAATTCATTTAAACCAGAAACAGGGGCTAAGTCAGGTTTAACAATGGGGAAAACATCAATCTTGGGCTAACTTTTTTTTTTAAATTGAACTTCAAACCGAACTTAGAATCCAGCTTCCAGTTTAAAATTCAAGTAGAATAAGGGCCACACTGTCTTACCTTTTCCATTCTACTGAATTGAGTCTTCTGAAGGATCAGGATTTTCAGTTTAATATTTAATGTTTTTATTGGGGAAATCTTTTGAAGCATAAAGAATGAGGACCTTCTCCAACTACAAATACATTTTTGCCTTATTATGTATAGTTAACATACAGACAAAAAAAAAAAAAAACAGTTCATTCAGACTATCATATATCACAATACTTAAGAGTTTAAAAGGTACTGGCTTAGTCGAACAAGACACTTAGTAAAGGATGTAAAGATCATCTTTGAGAAAAACAAAATCAAAATGTATTGAAAAGTCACTAGTGACATATATTGCAGAGGTTCAGATATATTCCCTGTGTAGAGCTATAGCATTACATTTAAGCCTACCGGGCCTGGTTAGAAAAACTAGAGCTTAAATGCATTTTGATACCATGGTATACAGTGTCCCATGCCCTTCTCTCTATCTCTCTCTCTCTCTCTTTCTTGTAAGCACTCTTTTGTTTAATAGTGTGTGGTTTCAGCATGATATGTACTATGTCTATATCTGATCTGAGTGTGGCACTGTTTTGTTGCATGATATGTTAGGAGTTGTCCAAAGTTTTTTAAATATTGGTACTAATGCACACATTGTGTAACACTATTTGGTTACCAAATAATTGTTTAGGGGTAGAGAAATCCCTTGGGAGGGGGGGGGGGGGGTATTTAAAGCCAATTAATTATGTCAGAGTTTTAATTCTAAAAATCTAAATCTTGGAGCAAGAGTTGTCAATCTCAACAACAAAAATTGGATGATATTCTGGAGAATTGATCAAAGTAATGAAAGTATACACATATCCAAAATTTAAAGAATTCTGACATGAAAATTGAAAAGTAAGCCATAAGTGACATTTTAATATTTGCCCTATATAGAATTTACTCCCCCGAAAAGCACTTCAAGAAAACATCTATCTAGAACTCAGACTCCATTAAGAAATGCACCCACAATCAGTCATCAATACCAAGATATTTGGCTGACAATTTGATTACCATGAATACCCTACAGGTGTCTTTGTGGAATTATGTCAATGAATGTGATAGATGAATCGTTATTTTGATGATTATCATCCCAATTTCGCCGAAATACGATTGAAAGTTCCCTCGTGGCATGGAAATGTGTAATAAAGTGTTCACTGATACGTTTGTTGTCTCTAACTATGAACTGAATTCAAAGGGGCTTTGCTGGCATACATGTTGATCTATATCAACCCCCCCCCCCTCAATCAAAATTCATTGAGAATATTGTAGCTTTATTTTGCAGTATTTAAGCAAATATTATTAGCTAATTCATTCAACAGACTTTAGTTATTAAGGGACTGTTGAAGTATTTAACAAGATTTAATAATGGAAATTTCTTGAAGATGTTTTTTGGCTATGTTAATGAACACATGGGTGGATCCATCTATTTGTAAAAAGAGAGGGGGCGGGGGGGGGGGGGGGGGGGGGGGGGGGGGTGGGGGGCACAAGTAAGGGGGTAATTTTTTGTTGTCGAAATGTACTGAAATTAAGATATAAGGTTTCAAAAGGGGAGCACGAGCCACTTATGCTCCTTCGTAAATCTACCCCTGATTGAGAAACTGTTCTCTGAAAGCAAAATGTTTGTACAACTCTGTGTGATAATGTGTAAAGCTAGTAGACATTATGGCTTTGGAAACAGTAAAATTGCTTGCATTGATTACAGTTGAATGGGAAAAAAAGAATGATTAGATCGTGATGATGTATTTAATTTTGCCCGGGATCTTTTGTTTGTGTGCATCTTACCTTCCCCGCATCGTACTGTGTGTAGAGGGAAAATAATAAGGTATACAACACCCACATTCCTCTCCTTGTTACTTATAAGGGTTGCATGTTGATTTCGTTCACATTACTGCACGCATGATGTTGTTATGCATGATTGAAACGTACATTTGTTTATACATCTATCAAAGGGATTTCCCCTTTATCAGATGATAATGTTACGCATGATGTTTCTGCTTGTTTTTCTGTCTGGAAAAAAGAGAATCTTCCATGTCTTCTTCTTGTTTCTTCCATGTTTTCTTTTTGTATTTTCTACAATATCTCTTCATACTTCATCACATTAAAAAGTAAAAAAATATTTTAAAATCCTTTTAATTTAATTAAAGAAAGGGTTTTAGTTTCGACAACTCAGAACTAGATCAAGTAAATTTCATTAATTCAGGTTGAGAACTTACAATAAGAATACACATTGCCCCCCTTTTTTAAAACCCTATACGAGAGGATAAAACCTACCGGGTATATTAAATTTGATTTACATGTATTACTGCATGTATTATTTGGTGAGAAAATAGGTACACGTACATTAGCCTCATCTTTTCCACTCTCACTCATCATCCAGATGTTAGAGATTTTATTTCAATTTTTTTTCCAACATTTGTCTTATAAACGGTTTCATGAATTAGGACTAAAGTGAGCTAGTTTATAGGTACCATGGTGTTGAAAAACTTTGATATACATTTCTTACAGTATTTTGGCAATTTTGTTTTCTATATCATTGAAGAGTTTACTTTCATCCTAGAGCAATTTATATAAGATATTTAAAGAATTGGTTCATATATTAGTTTGTTCAAGATACATACATGCATCATAACTTTTTGAACTGTTAAGAAATTAGCATGGCCTGTCATATATAAATTTATCTTCATTTAGCCATTTTTTTTAAATTGATGCTTTTAACTTTTCATTCATGAATAGATTCCCTAATGATTTAATGTCAAAGATTTTTGCAAAAAAGTTGAATAATGATTATGTGACAAACAAATTCAAGGGTAGAATTGAGTCTTTTTTTTCAACTAATGTGTGTTCTTTGAGAAATCTTTTGGTCTACAATTAAACATGTTTGGCATTCCATATTTTTCTCTAAAAAGACTACAGGTATATAATAAGTCATGGTTAACAAATCATAAAGTTTGCATGTGTTTGCTGTGCTGTGAGGCATCTTGTTTATGATTTACTAACAAAGCATATGTTTGCACCCTTTTTCTTTCTTCCGCATCTTTCTGCCCCTCCCACACCGGTCCCGTTACTCTCCCCCTCCCCCCTCGACAACCTCTCCCTCCTCAACACCCCCTCCCCCCACACACACAAAACCTATTATTTCAATATTGTTGTCCTCACTTGACATCACATGCCAATTTTTTAATGCATTTTACTTTAAAATATGAAACGAAACACCAATATTAAACCAATTCATGGCTCATTCAACTGTACGAAACGTTATGCCATTATACAAAATTTGCCTAATTATGTCACTTTATGCAAATCACAATATACAAATTTTGTGCCCTGAAACTCACTATCCTCCATCACCATCACTGCCACAACACAAATACAATCTTTACACCACGCCCTACTCCCCATCATCCCTACCACCAACATCTACCACTCCCCACCACACCCCAATATCGAAACAACTGTTTCCACAACCCAGACTGATCTTCTCTTGCAGAGCGCTGCCGCAACGGCCGCAACATACGGAGGCTACATCAGCCGCTACGCCACCCCAACAGCCTACGCTATCCCCTACGGCAGGGAGTACGCAGCCGACCCTTACCATCATGCCATCGGCCCAGCCACCGCATACGGAGTAAGATATCCCTCTCTTACAAGGGTAAATCTTCGACTGTGAAATTGATCTCTTTCTCTCTCTACCAGTGGTTGTGATATTATTTATTATTTTTGAGATTATTCATATACTCACACTTTTGGTTTTCGTGTTCAATCACCTCCCCCACCCCCCTTTTTTTTAGTTGCAAATTTTGAGGTATTGGTCGTGCAGTGCAGTGAATATAGTGTTATGAGAATGTTCTAGTAATAGTCTGTTATGTTGTTAACGTACTGTATTATGTCAAGAAGTTGTTGGTTGTATAGACTGTAATGTATATATATGCCTGGCTTTCTGTGATTCACCTTCGTTGCAAGCTGTGTATTGGTTTATGCCCCTGTGTATTTTCACTTGTGTATTTCTGATATGTTTAAGATGTTAATATTTTGTAAGATTTGACCATGCATTGAAGATTGTCAACCTATTTTCATCCTTCCTTCTGATGCATTTCATTCTTTTGATCCTAAACTTTAAATTCTTGTTCTCTTACTCTAGTTTTCTTATTACCCTTTCCCCCTTTCTTGCTACCTGTCTCACCCCCCCCCCATCTCTCTCTCTCTCTCTCTCTCTCTCTCATATCCTCTATCTTTCTGTCTGTTCATCAAGTCCTATCTCAATTTATATTTCCTCCTTTTTAAACCTTAGTGTGCCTTCATCATTCTTTCCCCATGTTCAGTTTGATTTAAAGTTTTATACTTGTTTAACAGTGCTTTGTAAGTGTTGATATATTGTTATTATCTCTATTAGTAAGACTTATAAAAGAAATAGTAGTTACTGATGTGAAAATAGATCCGTTGCCAAGTTCTCACTAAATTGCGGAATCTTATATTCTTTATATTTACATTGTTTTGAGTTAACCGTCTCTTTTAGTATGATGTCTACGTCATCATCCAATACCAAACTGATTAAATTTCAACCAGTCTATAGAGAGCACATATCAATAACACCCACACACCACAGAAGGGAAATTCCCAATGAATGTTTGTTTCCCTTGAGCGCATAATAAAGGGATTTACAAATTAATCGTTTTTAGACAATGGTTTCAAACCTTTTAATTTAGCAAATTACAGGTGTGTTGGGATTTGGGGGGGAAATCTAAAAGCAGATGGAAAATCTAAAAGCAGATGGAAATTTCCCAAATGGCAACCCTGCAAATCTACCCTATATTCCAGTATTCCTTTATACTCATATCAACATGATCTTAAGAGCTTCTATGCATTGTTAGTATTTGTTAGAAGGAAATCCAACCTTGATAGCAAACTAGTCCAGAGAAGAGCACAAAAATCAGAGAAGTAGACTGGTGAAAGTTTGAACAAAATCAGACAAAAAATGAGAAAGTTGTGAATTTGTTAAACTTGTAATCACTATTGGCTCTTCAAATTGGCTGAATCAGTAATGTATTTGTGATGCTGTGGTGGACAACTTTCCCACTTGTTCCAACAACAACAACAAATGACTAAAATTTCAATTTTTCAAAATTTATGACTCTGGAGGGTCTTAATTTTCTTTAGAGGACCTATAAAAATATGCTATCCATGAAATATTTTGAGTAGTGCCCCAAGGGAAAAGGCACTAAGGAGAAAAATAGAACATTCATAACTTTCTTATTATTGATGCAATTTATTTCAAATTTTTGCCATTCTGTTTATCTTATTTGTCTTCTTTCACAAAAATGAAATTGTTACAAGTGTTGGATTGCCCTTTTTAACTTGTACTGTCAAGCATGGTAGATTGTTTATGCACCCATATGTGTCAATTTGAATGGTGTTTTCTATTTGGTCAGAGATGTTTTTGCATGGTATTACTGAGTTTCATGAATATTGCTTTGAACAAAACATCACCACGGCTTGTGATATTACTGTGCAGTACTGTATATGGTATTCATGCACCATGAATTCATTACATTGCATAATTTGTATTTTCAATAAAGTAGTCGTATTACATGGAAATGAATTTAGGCAATGCAACAGTACGAAAAATCCACTTGCGATTATTTTGAGGAGCAAGTCGCAAATAGATACACATGAAATCAACGGTTAAAAAGGCCAATTGATACCGAAGTCAGGATATAGAAATAACAGGCCAGTTACTTCACTGTCGAAGTTCATTTACCTTTTTATGCAGCATTAGGTCTGGTTACAGTTGCTGAATAAAAAAAGCAACATTCTATTTGTTCTCCTATGATTGTACTTTTCCTTCATTTTGAACTGTCCACACAAATTATCCGCCCCATCAATTAATGGATTTATCATATTTTTCTAGCAGTAATGGATTTATGGAAAGGGCACCCATGGTTTGTAACTCGTAAGGTTCTAAAAATATATTTAATGCTCCAAAGCGGTGCAGCGTAAAGAGCATTATAACAGTTTTGTCTGTATATCCCCTTTTAAGAATACTTCATGTTTTATATCATGACATTTTCAATCAAACTCAAGAAAGGCATTTTCAAATTGCTCGACCAGCTGTCGCCATAAGTTTTACCTTAAAATTTTACCTTAAAAAGGAAAATCAAAATCTGATTTTAAAACATGTAATTATCAGTAATTTCCCTCCTGTTCAAGCATTAAGAAGCCAAATCATTTGTGGAAATGTTAATATTTTCAAGAAATATCACGTTACCGTGATAAATATTTTATAACACCAGGTATTTTTGTATGGCTCAAGTTAAGTTAGTAATGATATTGATTTATGTAAAGAAAATAATGAACCGGTTATCAGTTTGCAACTAATTCATTTACGAATGGATATGAAGCTATTGAATATTCATTTTGGTATTGAATGTTGGATGTAACAGTCTTCTAGATGTTTCATAACACTGAACATTCGATCAGACTTTCCTGCTAGGTGTGTACATATGCACTCTCTAATATTGTAATGATGTCTATGTTAAACTAAGTCCATTTTAAGAATGTCATCGTATGAATATTTCATTGCTCACTGCACGACAACTTCAAGAAAATTGAGAGAAAAAGAAGAAAGAGTTTGTAATTTTTAAAAGCATTATTGAAGTAGAATTCCACACACCACTGTCTTATGAGAAGAAATCAAAAGTAAGTCGAGGTTTACATTTGTTCACTATTTTTTTTGTGAATTTCTTTTGCTAAATGTTAGCAATTTGCATGATGCTTTTGTTGTAATTGTTCACCTATATGTATTTTTACCTTGCAGATTTTATTTCAATGAGATATGTTGAATATTTTCTATATTTATGTGGATAGATCATACTCATTTGTGTTTCTGGTGCAAATATCAGACATGATTAGTTTCCTTTTATTTCATAAAACGATAAACTGCAACGAAGTAATCCAAAAGTTTTTAAACTTGAATTTGGGATCACTTTTCTTGTTATAAAAAAAAAAAAAAATGATAACCTGCACCAAAGTAGTGTTATAATAGGGTATCATGTTCTGTCGAATTATTAAGATTCCCTTATTTTCCTCAAACCAATGTAGCTTGAGATGAAAATAATGCATTATTGGGAGATTCCTGATAAAAGAAAGGCAAGGGGATGTGAATATGCTAACCTGAGAAATAAAAAAGTGTAGGTTTTACCATTCTTTTGATCAACGGATACTGCTTAAAAAATCTGGAATTCTTTGTAGATGTAATTAAAAGTCATATTTGAATCGACGTAGGGAAGCATGGACCTATGTAGTCTTTGGATGCAGTCACATCCCTGGTTTGTAGCAAAGAGTGCGCAACTAGGAGCAGTCATTTAGCTCGATATTACTACTATAGTTTTGTTAAATATTCCATAGTTTTATTCTAATCATGCATTATCTACCTTTCTTCTTTCTTTCTTCTCCCAATTATAGGCCAGTCTTTATAGAGGTGCTTACGCAAGGTACACACCTTACTAAGAGCAGCAGCCAACCAGAGTGGTATTCCTTGATGCAGCTATTCATCTTGTCTTAAACGATGTTTACTGCATCCAAAATAACTGAACATTTTTTTGATTCAAGAAAGCAAGAACAAAGAGAGAAAGCAGAGGACCGTTTTTTGAGCTTAGGAAATTCGGAAAGAAATTCTGAGACACGATCTGTGGTTGATACGGAGCGTGCTATTAGGGCAAAGGTGATTGGATAGGCACGATGACATCAGAGAGGTGCCAATTTGCTGATCATGACATTTCTAAAGGGATTGGCGATTAGGAGGAGTTCAACTCAAGTAGTGTCTGTACCAACTCATCTGAAATACGGCATCTCATCAAGCTCAAAAACGTTTGAAAGAAAAACAAACGGCTTTCAACTCTCATCCTTCCCGACGAATACAGGGAAAGGGTTTATTACAACTTGATATCTACTTCCAATTGTTCTGACTTTATTTTTCATTTTGTATTGTATAAGTATACAATGTATGATACCTCTACAATGTTTTTCTTTTCTTCAGAGGATTGTAGGAAACTACTCTATTCAGATTAAAATCTTTTATTGACGGTTGGTATACCAAAATGTATTTGGTAATGTACTGAAATTTCATAGTTGCGGGACAAGTCTTGAATACTTGATCCCACGATGGAAGGTGTAAATTCTACTCAAAACACTTTTTGCTCATTCTCTCTCCCTCTCTCTTTAATTCATTTTCAATTCATGTGTGCTATAGAGGGATGAATGTCTTGTGACATGAAATGCCTCAATATTTCTGCCAAAAGTATCAAGTAGAGTCTCTCTCATGGGTACAAACTAATTCTCGCAATGACGTTGTGGAGCAGAAAATGGTCTTTTTGAAGATTTTTTTAATCATGCACCAAAGCAATTGTCTATTTTTTTGTGGAAAGACTTCTTTAAGTTCACAAAGGAGAACAAAATTTACCAAAACATAAGCTGATGTGCTAAAATGAAGAGAAGAACCCGGATTGGGAAATCCCCTTTTAGCTGCAGTGGAGCATGCCATTACAACACACAATCTTGTCATTGATATGGGCTGTACCATCACAGGAGAGGGGGGAAACAGGTTTGTGGAGGGACAGATGTCACTAACAATTCTTCCAAACCCCCTTTGAAGTAGCTATAGGTGAATCCAGAACAAATGCACTGCCTAAACATTGGAATATTTCAATATTTCTTGCAGGGGTCCATCTTTAATGAAAGTAGCTGTGAGGTATAGTTGGCATTACAAGAGGAAAGGGTCCTTGAGCATGAAATATCATGTTCGATCCAAAATGGACCATTCCATTTCATTGGAGGGAGGCATATGTCATACATAGTTGGCATAACAATGGAAAAGGGTTAAAAACACATGATATGAATGTCCATGTTGTATTGGAATGTTCCACTTCATTGAAGGGTGGTTCTGATAGAGAAGGATGGACAAAAGTTGAAGGAAAAGGGGTTCCTTGATGGTTTTCATGCTATAAATGAAGAGAAGAGAGAAAAACATGGTGCTACCAATTCTGGTTGTGTGTTGGATATCACCTGCTGTTTAGGTGGTTTCTAGCTTTTAGAAGGAATCTGTATATTTATCTGTAGTTGTTAGATATCATCTAGACATTGTTTCATAGAAAGGAAAATTTTAAAGTTTAAGTATACTGCTCTCTAACCTTGCCTCAGAAATACAGGGGAGTCTGTCATTTCTGTGTTTTCATGATTATTAATCATTTATGTTAAAACTTTTTCAGTATTTTTACCTTTTATGTTAAACTATTTTGTGTTTGAGTTTCTAAAGCCAGTTCTGTTTTGGAGCCCACATGTTGCTGAAGGAGGAGATATGGTTTTTGTCTTTAATTTATCTTGGCACTAGATGGAAAATATGTACAGATTTTTTCGTAGTTAGCTTGAAATTCACTACATTAGCTTTTAAATGATTTGTGTTGGTAAATGAGCAGAAATCAAATATTGTTGATCATAAGTGTTTGCGACGCAAAAAAGAAGTCAAAACTATCGGGAAGTAGTGCGTGAGTGGTGGGAGAAGGAGAGAGAGTGTGAGAGTGAGTGACAGAGAGAAAGAGAGAGAGAGAGAGCAAAAGCGTTCGTAAATTTTACACTTGGGTCACTAACAAAAAAAGCTAAGGAAATAGTGATTCTTTTAACTTTATATTTATTATACCATTCATGACATGAATATGAGAAAAGATCTAGCAATCTATTGTATGTATCATAGATTGTCACCGTGTTGATTTTCGCATTTTGGTGCAATGTTTCTCTTGCAAAGTGCGTCTTATATAAGTTGTAACTTTCTTTTTCTTCTTCTAGCAAAAAAATGTCAGATGTTCTTGGTTACCCTTGTAGATTTCTATCATCTTTCTCTGGTTAGTGTGCTACTCAATGTTTACCCATGTATTTTTGTCTTTGATTGTGAATGTATTGATAAATGGCGAGGAAAAGATTATTGTTGTGTAATAAGCATTGGAAATATAAGTATGTAAGTAACTAAGAAAGTGTCTTGATGAAGATTAACTGAATATGAATATGCCATGGAATTGGACAAGCTTTACTGCCAAACTTGTAAATTGTACACAAAGAAGAATTACTTGTGAAAGACAAAGTATTCTCTTCATGAATCACATTTTTATTTTGGCCGACAAAGCTATCAAAAAGAAAAATCCTATGTATCAGGGATCTACGTCGGAATTCAAATTCATATTTTGATAAAACAAAGCCAAACAATTTGAACAAAACACAACATCTTGTCCTTTCATTATCGGACTACCGATAACTTAAAGGGATTCTTGTTACCGAAACAGTAAGACAATGATTTTATCCAAAGTAATACAATTTTGTGCTCCTTATCATCGTGCTCAAATTAAGTGCAAATTTAGACCAGCCATCTTGCTGTGGTAAAAGATAACAAGTGTTCAATCTTTTTGCCATATTCTGACAATCAGGTTTATTGATAAACCAAATCAGATACAGTCTTGAAGTTGTCTCGTTCAATGTGGTATTGCACTCCCCGTGTTTATATGATTCAATGTACATTATTTTCGTTTTTTGCCAATTTAAGTTATTACTGTACATTTGTGTACCTTGTCTTTGTGTTTACACCCAAGAGTTATATTAATGTTACTGGTTTTCTTTGTTATCTCCTCAATTTATTTTTGTTGTTAATGTTTGGAATACAAATAAATTATCTTGTTAAGCACATTGTAGAATGGCTGCCAAATCTTTTGATGTGTAATTGATGAGGAGGATATTTCATTACCATCATCATCTTCAAAGCCACTATGTGTGCCAGCTGTTTTTATCAACTCCTACGTACGGTATATGTTTTAAATCTCCTTTGTAGTTTCAATCGTTAGTACAGGCAAGATACAAAAATAGGAATTTTTATGATAGTGACTTTTATCATGTGTATTAAGGACAGCTCTTCATAAGATATATATTTTTTCAGTAATGTTTCGTCGTTTGTGGAGACAATCAAACCTTCAGGTGTTTTATGTATCTTATTTAAAAACACTATACATGTTAGTTGAGGGGAAAAGGACAAAAAGGAAAAGTTGCAATTTATACTGAGCTGTTGTGTGCTTTTAATACAATGCTGTTTTTCTGAGTAATGATTTTATAAATGTAACAAATTTTTGATTGTATAGTATTTCAGGAGATAGCGTTTTTATCTCAACGTGCAAATAAGAAAACAGTCCCATCGCCCCCAACAAGATAACAGAGAACCTTGTCTTTTTTTAGCTTGTAGAATTTTAAAAGAAATTGACGCAATTAATTCTTCTTATAAAATAATATGTCAAATAAAATTCTCATCTGGATTGCGTCATACCATTTTAACTTGTATAGAAAACAGGGATATAAAAATTTGAATTGATAACTTTTGGTGAATCTACTGTATCAAAAATATAAGTTATTGCTCTAAATAATTAAAGTCATTCAATGCTTGATTCTTTGCGTGTTAACGCAATTAATTCTTCTTATAAAATAATATGTCAAATAAAATTCTCATCTGGATTGCGTCATACCATTTTAACTTGTATAGAAAACAGGGATATAAAAATTTGAATTGATAACTTTTGGTGAATCTACTGTATCAAAAATATAAGTTATTGCTCTAAATAATTAAAGTCATTCAATGCTTGATTCTTTTCGTGTTTTTCACACAAAATTTCAGGTAATATTGTAAAATTAATATTTCTCAGATTTTGGACTGCCTCCTGTGTTTTGTGAAAGAGGCTGAATTTTCAAGTGGAATAGTTTTATTTACATAGTACAAAGCTGCAAGTACAATGTACGAGGCATTAATTTGCATGCCTTTTTTTTCTCTCTCACAACACTTTTTATTTTCATCTTTTGGACAATCATTACATTTTAAGGTGCCATCTTATTATGTGTCAAAGGATTTTAAAGATGTTTTTGTCAATAGTCAAGCATATATTCTTACTAATTTATATTTATGTTTCACTTGATTTGTCGCCGCTGTGCAAGTGCGATTCATTCATTATTTTCATGTTCTCAGCTTTAGTTCTGGGACTTGGTCATCTTCAATTTGCCTGTGTTTTACGGCACTTTTCACAACCTTTGAATAGTCAGTTTTTTATCCGACATGTTTTCTTGTAGTAGACTCGAGTTTGTAGAAATCTTTTTTTTTTGTCTATTGAGTGTAGTATATTTTTTCCCTCATTCATTCTCTTTTCTAGACAGTTGTTGATTTAAAGAAGAGATTCATTGAAGAGATGAAACTTTGGGGCATCAAATGCACAGAAGTATTATTGTAAAATCTTAATTACAAAAAAAATATTAAAAATTGTACAGATTCAACAAAAAGACGATTTGTGCGATGTATTTTATTTTTGTTTGTGTTAATTAAGCACTTTCCTTACCTTATCTCTACCTCTTTCATTGTTTAGTATTACATGTATTTGATATTCAAGTATCTGTAAGTGTACCTAATGAGAGAGCGTGGGAGAGAAAGGATAAGTGAGAGAGAGAGAGATCAAGAGGGGGAGAGGTTAGAAATAAAGAGATAGAGTAAGAGAGACAGGATGCGAGAAAGAGAGAGAGGGGGTGGGAGAAATAAAGAGATATAGTAAGAGAGAGAGGAAAAAATAAAGAGACAAGACGAAATACGAGAGAGAGAAAGAGATAGAGGGGCGGGAGAAATTAAGAGAGAGAGAGATCGAGTTAGAAAGATGGGATGAGAGAGAGAAAGAGATAGAGGGGGCGGGAAAAATTATGAGATAGAGTTTGAAAGACAGGATGAGGGAGAGACAAAAAGAGAGAGCGGGGCGGGGGAAATAAAGAGAAAGTGTAAGAGAGACAAGATGAGAGAGAGCGCGCCAGAAATAAAGAGAAAGAGTAAGGGAGACGGGATAAGAGAAAGAGTGAGAGGCAGGATATGAATGAGAAAGGGAGGGAGGAGATGGGGAAGAAAGAAAAATAGGAATTAGGAAGAGAGAAGTGTAAATATGAGAGATAGAGTTAAGAAGTGAAAGAGAGATACATTGGAGATCACCTAGTGAGACAGGACCATTATAGAAGAAGAGAAAGATTAAGATAAAAAACACTTCAAGTGGGTTCATTAAAGAGAGGTGGGGCAAGGCATATTACTGCATACATTACTAGTTGTTGCCAGGTAGGACACAAATTATGGCTTCCCCTTCATTGCAACACTTAATATATGCAGTTTCCATTCAGACTATTGAAATACTATTATTCTTATCAGGGGGGTGTTTAGAATAATTATTTAGGGCTTAGTGAAACACCCCCCAGGTGAATTAAATAGTTTGTATTGAGGCACTTCAAAAAGACTGGTGTATTAAATTTGGTTATATGACGAAAATGGCCTATTTAGTCACTAGGTCCCCAGGAAGAAACATCTATGAATTTGAATGTTTTAGAAAACCAGTCTATCCCCATTCATGGCATCACAGGTTGCATTGCATAATTTGGATTTTAAAATGCAAATTATGCAAATCAAGGATGCTCATCGGGCAACAAGCCTGAAATTGTTCTATGACCATTTAAGATTACAAATCAACAAAAAAATTCTATGAAAAGAATTTTCTAGGCTCCCTGTTGGTTTAAAAGGAGCATCAAGTGGACTATAATCAATCAAGAAATAAATGCATACATAAAACAAATCACAATAGAGACACATATCCTGTAGTATCTAATCAATTTATTGTATCAATGACAGCATGATATATTATCCAATTATATCCTATACTCTTCTGAAATTATGTTTACAGTAAATATATATCTCTTTTGAACGAAGTACTTTATTCTAAGGATAATGAAATTTCAATCATAATCATATATCATTAATATCTCACAAGGCTTTTTCCATTGAAAAATATATATTTCAAGTATTTTCTTACCCATCTCATAGTACAAGGCAATGATTAAAAAACATTCAAGATCATTAGTATACAAATACTAGACATTTTAAATATATATATGCTGGATTATACTTTGTAAGTTAGTAGCATATTATTTACAACAAATCAGAAAAAATCTAAGTACTATTTGCGATATAATTTATAAGTGTGCAGTACTGCGTAGTATATATATTTAATAAGTCGTAACAACTTGTACAAAATGTAGATAACAAGTAAAGGATTAAACATTAAACTTTGATCAAGGCCACAGAAGCATAATCTCTGCCTGACAAATTAGATAGCAAATAGATAAAAACAGAAATGACAACAACAAAAAGCGAATGAAGGAAAGAGAAAAGTAGTTAAGTAGTGGTCCAATATGTGTTGGCAGTTTTCAGTATATTTGATTTTCAGCAAGTGTTCGTCTTTTGTTTACAAGAGCAGGGCCCTCATAAGTTTTCTGCATGCCAAGCAATATAAATGACTTTTAGCCAGTTTCTCGGAAATTCAAGTGCTAGGTAAACTTGTCATACTGACTGAAAAATTTTGAGGAACACAAATGAAACCAAATGCAGAAAGCAGCTAAAAGACATAATATAACAATAATAATAATAAAGAATATAATAATACTATTACTACTACTTATAAGAATAATAATAACAAAGTGTATTTCTATAGCGCATATCATCAAAAATGCATGAGGATACATATTACTTTAGGACTGAGTAAATAAATATAAAACCTTTTACAATCACTATTTTATTATCTTACAGAAAGGCTGACATTTGTATCAGCTCGGGAGATACAGAAATATTTATATTTTTGTCATATTAATACAAATTGAATTACACTGTTCAATGTAGTAAACACGTAAATGAGAAAAGTTGCATATATAGGTTCAAACCACTTAAATTCTATACACCCAACCTTCACATAATAAAAGAACAGAGCTCTAATATGTATCACTTACTAAACAGTTAATTTGTGTCCATACTCAGTTGCCAAAATGTGCATGAAATGTTGACACTATTATCTTCTTTTTATTTAAATGACACACAAAAATCCAAGTTAAAGGGTATTTTTTCCATCTTTTTTTTATAGTGAATACCTTAGGGCATTAAACATGTATATACATATGAAACATCTTTGGGAGACCATCATTCAATGTTACGTGACAGAGATTCATGAAGATAAGAATGGTAAGAGAAAAACCTGTGTGTCATATTGAAAGGTATGAAAGGCACATCCCATATTAAATACATAAAATAGATTCTCAATTCCATTTGTCACTTTTCATTTTCATAAAAGAATATGTGAAAAATTACAGTGAAGTGAAAGATTTCCAAATAATTAGAAACAGCAGAGTACATGTACATGTACAATGCAGTAAAACATAAACACAACACTTTCCTATAGCTGATATCAAACACGCATGTATTTAAGATATTTCCCCTAAAATCTGGAATACAAATAAAGCGATTCTTAGAGGTAAATTGAGTCATCATCAATATTGATGTCTACTTGATAAATAATGAGCTATAACTTGGCAATTCAACAACAATATACAAAAATAAAAAATATGAATTTGGTGATTTCAAATCATGAACCAGTGGAATTAACTCTAAAAATGCTTAAAATATATATATTTTCATTTGATTTTGATAATGTAAGTGAAAGACATGATTATGAAGAAATTAAAGACACTTCTGTGTACCGCCCTCTCCGGGTGACAACATGTATACATCACTCACATACTGTACTTACAAACACTTGGTCAGTATCGGAATACATTCACTTGTGACCATGCACACTAAGTTTGGCCACTATTTCATCTATATAAGAACTTATGAGTTACATACATGATCAAACCATCAACTTCTCTATTCAGCTTATAGTTCAATGAATTGCCTTTCATTTGTTTTATTTTGCAAATATCTTTCTCTTAGAAAGCATAAGGTGTCGACTCCATACTGCATTTCACATTTCTGCTGATAGTCATAAGGGCATTACTCTATGTACATGTTTAACTATATGAGATAACTTCCTTCAGACTCGTGGAATAAAACAAATATGAGTATTTAGATAAACATGTAGGCATCTATATCTATATCTATATCAGTAATATCTTTGGCATTAAAAACAACTTTACTTATGAATGTGAAAAGCGTTCACATATCTAAATTCAAATCATAGACAAAATAAGATAAGTTAAGATGAATTCTAAAGCGCATTGAATATTCATAAAATGAGGATAACCAAATAGGGACAAAATACAAATGTCTGCAAAGTATTTTACCTATGGCATCAAAGCTCTCTCAAGTCTCATACTAAACATGAGGATGAAAAGCGTCGAGTAGAAAGCGTGAGATGACAAACATACATACGAGTCATTACTCAATAATACCTCACATCTTTCCTGCATAAAGTACATACATTTACCAGTAAATTCCTGTTTAAATAGTCTGTGAATATGTTCAGAATAGTAAATTTTGAGAAAAAGGAGAAAAAAATCACTTTCAGTGAAACAGTAGTTACATAAAAGTAAAGCACTGTATTGTAACCATTTTCAAACAAGCATCTTCCATTTCAAACTAAAATGATTCATACCGTAAGTATAAAATAATTTTGAAAGGACCCTCACAAGGGCTATAGGCACCTTAATCATTGCATGAAAATCATACTGCAAATAAAAATATTATATATACATGTATTCTTTCACAGTACTTGAAGGTGAAAGTAGAAATTTATCAGATTGTGTTTGTGATTTTGGCCACTACAAAAAAGCGAGTAATAAAAGATACATAATCTAACATTATCTCGTTAGAAAACAAGATATACAGTACTGTTACATTATGGATATAATTTGGAGGCACAAACGTTATCTTGCACATGCAATATTTGTTATAATACATTGTGAGTACTTAAGAATTTTGCCTGATGCATCAATGGGCAATATTGATTTTTCCTGTCAATTGCAATAATCTTTTATAAACGATATATCATGAGTACAAATGAGCGCTTCTTTTTACTGTTAAGATAAATGTATGTAACAAACATAGATGTGGACATGATTATGAATAATAAAATGTCCCACACATTCTTACTTTCTCGCCCCTCGTACATTTCCTCGTTTGAGGATGTTATCGACAGGCTGGGGCTGTGACATGGGATTGCGGACAACATCGGATGACGACGACATGCGATTCCTGAGGATTCCTCCTTTAGGCACGGGCTGTCTCGTTGGTGCCGGTGGATATCCATTTTCAAGGGGCAGCTGACTCGACCGAGGGCTTTCCACGATGGGTATTGAATTTTGGCGGGTGCCGTAGCCTGGCCCATCTCCATTTAGCTGACGGGGGCTAATTGGGTCAGTCATGCCCTTTGGGGGACCGTAGTTATTGTTGTACTCCACAGGCTGGTCAACGTTGACCTGTAGAGGGGGTAAGGACATGACCCTGACGGCTCCAGCGGGTGGGTTGTGACTGGGACTGGCTGGCATGATGGAGGACCCCCCGGCTCCACTGGACTGAGAATCAGTGGATGATGGGGTCCTGTAACGTCCTTCTAGCCCATTAGCTTGACCAGCTGGCATCGAAGGGTCACTGGGTCCTGGTGGTGCTTGTTGTGATGGCCAGAGGTTGGTGATAGCATTGGTTTGATAATCACTGGAGACTGGTTGAGGTTCTCTCACTGTACCGACCTCCTGATACTTCATGTACTTGGCAATCAACTCACCTATCTCAACACCCTGATGAGAAAACAAGAAATAGTAAATAGTACCACTCAACATATATTGCTAAAACATAAAAAGGAACTAGACACCAAATCTTTGACCAGTAGTTTTGAAGTTGCAAGGTAGTATCATCATCCTGTGATGCTACTATGGCAAGCATATGTGAATGTTGTACCTCAAGGCACTACAAGTGGTCCTATTTTATTCATATGATCTTTCTTCAAGATGTACGTTTACATGATTCATATATAGCGATATGTGTGATAGGTAATGCGTTATATTTATTTGGGCTCACTCGCCAATTCACTGCCAGTTCAATGCTTTTTGGGGGGTCTTTGCCTTCTATATGTTTGATACAAACTTGATATTCTGTATGTATTTTGTTTATGGTAAATAAATGTTAATTTGGAATTATTTTATTTAAAATTTTGTCAAAGAAAACCTGACATCCTTAATGCCAACCTGATTTGTCTGGAATCTGGTGACAGTCTGCTTCATGAGGTCGCCATGTTTGATGTCAAAGTACGAGGCCTTGCCATCGTTAGATCGGAGTCTCCTCGTTGAAACAATCTCTGCCAGTGTCGTGAACTTCAAGATCTCCTGAACATTTCAAAGAGAGGGAAAACACAGACAGCAAATTCAATACAAGTTACTTCTTGAACTAAAGAGTCATTCTGTCATTCCAAGAAATAAACACCAGATTCATGGTGCGAAAAAAAGGATTAATCTTGCATACTGAACTAAAAAATAAAAATAACCAATGATAGAATTTAAACAGAAATGCAGAGTACTTTTATTTATCTGCAAGTCCCACAAAACAATGTGAGCATTCTTAGATTCTAGGTGATGAATTGCAAGATGCCAGCTGATCAAACTTTCATCTAAATCTCAAACTTAATTAATTTACTAAATCTTTCTCTCTTTACTTAAATAGCAACTGCTAGATTGTTGGATTTCCCGTAAACAAACTTAATGAAATTGTCTATATTCGGTTTTCCAGGATCTTACTGATTCTATTATAATCACAAAACCTGTAAAAAAAAGTTTAAAGGAATGATGACAGCACCGAATGTCAGATAAAAACAAAAGCCAGATGAATGAAGGCAGAAATGACTGCCATTACTCACATGTGTGTTGCTCTTGAGGATGAAGAAGCCATCTTTATTGACAGCCAGGAGTCTGGACTCGGTGGCGGTGGCTCCACTCTGCACCGTCACCTCAAAGAAGTTACAGCCAAAGAGCACCCACTCCTGGAGCGTCTTGATGAACCTGACGCGGGCCAGGACCGGGGTGACGTCTCGCATCTGCTCCAGGCTGGAGTGCAGCAGGTTGAGCCAGCGCTGAGATTGTTGCTTCTCCTTCACGTTGAACGGGAGCACATAGTTCAGGTCTTTCCTGCAAGAAAGTAGAACATTCCGTTCAGTTGTGTGTTTTTTTCAAATCTTAACAACTGTCAATTATCAAGAGTGAAGTGTACAACAACCAAATTTAACAGGATGATTATAAATATAAACAGTTTACTTGATTTCTGATGGTGTGCTATGATAAAGGGTAAAAGTGGTAATGAGGGTGAGAGAGAGACAGATAGAGGAAGTTAGGTAAAGAGTGAGGCAGTTTGAAGCGAGGCAGGAGCAAAAGCTGTTGGAAAGAGAGACAGATGGAATGTTGGAATGTTGTTTCTAATTATTTATTTTTTTCCAAATGAAATTCTTAATTCTTCATAAACTAGAATAAATCTTTCTTTGTTGATCCATAGTTGCTCTGGCAACTAGTTCTCCAGGTTTCTATTTCATCAAAGGTATAGGGTCAGAAGTTAGAGGGTTTTAATTAGTTTTATAGTTCATATTAGAGTTAGAGCTTTAGTTAAGCATAATGTCTGATCCAGAGTTGAAGTTAGGTATTCACAATTGAGCATTTGTTGCTGTCATACTGTCTTCCTTTTCTGTTTCTTTGGCTCATCTTTTTTACAACCCTTACTCTATAACTTTCCTTCTGTTGTCTCTCTTTCTATTTTTATTTATCTTGCTTTATTTCCTTCCCTCTCTTTCTCACCTCCCTTTTGTCCAGTGTATTTATTTTTACAAAAATTGATAAGAAACAATATTCCAATAGTAGGCAGGGGTGATAGTATAGTATTAATGACTGCTTTGAGAGAAATAGTTGTTTTTATACGCTCTCGGGAAGGTTACAATTGGGCTACTGCCTCGGCACGCCTCGGGGCAATAGCACAATTCTAACCTTCCCTTGAGCGTATAAAAACAACTATTTCTCGAATATTAAAGCAGTCATTAATACTTTTATATGCCGAAAAAAAATAGACTAAAAAATAAAAAATAAAAAAACTTTTGTCGAAGATGGGATTCGATCTCTTGCGTACAAAAGGTGATGTAACTAAAATCAGCGCCTTAAACCGCACGGCTATCGCGCTCTGTTACCATACTTAACAGTTTTCTTTAATATATACATTAAAATGGATTTAAAACGGCTTCGTGTGATTGATGATTCGCGGCTGCTCCATTAATCAGGCCCTTCTTTTACTTTTGCAATGCATATTGGCACGAACTTAGATCAAGATCTATCGGCTGTTGTTTTTTTGTTTTTGGAAGTTTATTTTCGTCTTCACGTCAACAATGCAAGATAAAATTGTCGGTAAGATCGATTGAGATTCAATTGTATTGAAATTACCGACCAATTCTTCGCACACGTACGGTATCCTCGATCGCTCAAACCATTTTTTACATGTAAACCTATGGGGTAACCATGGAGACTGACCTGTTTTCCCAATAACCATGGTTATTGGGAAAATAGGTCTGTTTTTACAGGAACAGTTAAAGTTTATGAATGCAATTTCGACCAATCAGATTGCTGGATTACTTAAGTGAGGTATATAATGAGCACTAAAAACACTTTTCTTCTAACCCCCCCTCCCCACTTGAGTAAAAAAAAGAAGAGAGGATTCGGGGAAGAAAAAAACGGCATCTAACACATTGCCCCCCTTTTGAGTGAGAACATTGGGAAAAAATAAGAAAAGTCTGGAAAATTGGGAAAATAATCAGGAAAATAGGGGGAAAATTGGGGTAAATAAAGGAAAAAGGCCCGAGAAGGGTATTGATGACTTACTGCGTCGGGAGTTGGACCTGATCATTAGCTTTCATCTGGTATGCAGCTAGCTGTATGATAGTGGTCAGTAGATCATCGTTCAGCTCACCGTGCCGTAGAATCACCAAGTTACCACTGATGTAGTCTTGGCGAACCTATGGTGGTCAAGAAGTCAAATCAAACAGAATCTCAATATTGTGTTTATAATAATATTAATATTCCATATTTATATAGCGCTTAATACATCAACAATGCCTCTAACTGCTTCACAGACATATTATTTCACTCGGTCATCGGATTCAGGCTTTTCTGCACACAATATATGCACATTCTCCATTCACTGGGGAGCATTCCAGCCAGGCGCCATTTTACAGACGCTCACACGTTGAACAAACTACATTAATGTTCGCATCCTACAGAGTACCCATTTACACCTGGGTGGAGTCAGAGAGTGGCAAATGTAGATTTAAGTCATGCCAAAGGTCGTTAGCGCTGGGCTGGGAATTGAACCCAGTACCTTGTGATCTACAGTCTGGTGACTTATCCACTAGACTAAAACACCTCTTCGAATATAAACATCTTTAAAGAGTGATTTTAAGACGGAGTGAGAATGAGAGAACACTAGTAGAGATACAGGTAGACTTCATACCTTCATTAAATCTCAGAATAATAGTGTTAAACACTAGCTGATGAACATAACTTAATATTGAAAGGCTTTTATGATAATTCCACAGGTATTTTTATTCAAAATTCATATCAGGAGGTAGCACCCACTAAATTAATGACAAAAATACAGTACTGACACAATGGCTCCTTTGACAAATTCTATTCTTGATCATCACTTGACTTTTTATATATAAATAGTTTTGTGATCAAAGGTCAAAGGTATTTTATTCACATTTCTTTATTTATGATTTCTTTTTTTTAAAGATAACAATTATACAAACATTTCAAGAATGATTGTTCATAGAATCTTTGATACACAAATGTAATTGAAATAAAGATTGCTGTTATCATTTGGATTGTGTGGAAGAATGTAAATTTATGACATTTACATGATATATCATCATGACTCTTTCTGTTTGGCTGTGGCTTGATCAAGTTATGAATGGGTGATCCTATGGATTATACAATTTTGTCTTTGTGTTCTGTTTCTACTAGATTTACCTGATTGTAGATGATCTGCATGAAGTCTTCAAGGTCCATCCGTAGAGGTCGTTTCCATAGCACCCTGCGGAAGAGGAGTACGTAGGCAATGCCCGTCTGTTCTAGATGAGTAGCGATGTCCATGATGTAATCATTCTGCTGGAGTAATGTCTCATTATGCTCTAAAAGAAAGAAAAAAAATTGTCATGGTCAATAGGGATGCTTTCATTGAAGTTATCATGTACCAATATTAATAGGGTAATATTTTTTAAAGTGATATTGAAAATAATGATACCATCATTATGTTAATCATGATATGCAATTATTAATGCCAGCATCCGTTAAAAAAGGGTGATGATTTCTATACTGTACTGAAATTGTCATTTTCTTCTATAATCTTGACCATGCATTTATCACCCCTGGGGGTGTTCAATTGGGGGTGTTTCACAAAGACTAAGATCAACTTTAAGTTGGACTTAATTATGACAGGCCATTCATGCCACTGGTTGCTCTCACTATCGATCTCTCTATTATGATCTTTAGATCTTTTTTCCTTCAATACTGAATTATCAAAAAATGTAAATTCTGTAGATTTGTGACCATGATTTATACGTCCCTTGATAGACCAATGCCAGTAAATGTTGAGAGAAAATTGTGTTATTAATGACCTGCCACAGTTAAGTCCAACTTAAAGTCAATCTTAGTCTTTGTGAAACACTCCCTGTAATAAGAACAAAAAATTATTAGTATGTGTTAAAAGATGATCAGACTAAATAATACTATTGAATATGCTAAACTTACTGCTTCCAATGATAGCAAAGAGTCCATACTCCTTGCGGTCATTCTCATTGGTCAGTCCGAGGCTACCACAAACTGCGGCCAGAATATCTGCCACCACCGTGCTAGTGGTTATCTTCAGCATCGTACGGATTCCACCTGGCATAAGGAACTGCTGTCTTCGGGTTGTTCTGCCAGCCTGCAACATGCATTCGATAATGAAGTAAACTTTAGATCTGACTTTAGTTTGATTACCAGTATTTCAAACCTTGTATTTCATACCATTCCCACATTCTATTGGGATGCTGTACAAATTAACAAAGGATTAGAAAAAGTAAGGCATCCATGTATATCAATGATCAGTAATAATCAAATAAAATTGATTCTTGTTTCATACTACATTGGAATTGAATCAGGGGTGAGATTTTGTTTATGTTATATTAATGATGATCATAACAGTAATGTAATTCACATGCATTTCATGATATATTAGCAGTTATTATCAAAATCACCATCATCATCATTCTCAAACCAGCATCATCATTATAATCATCATCACCACAACCACCAGAACCACCATCATCATCATAACCATCACCACCACCATCACCACAACCACCACCACCACCACCACCATCACCACCATCATCATCATCATCAGCACCTCCTCCACCACCATCACCACCACCACCTTCATCATCATCATCATCATCATCATCATCATCATCATCAGCAGCACCTCCTCCACCACCACCACCACCACCACCATCACCATCAACACTCACCAGTAGGTGAGTGACCTCTGTCTCGCTGGGTATGACCCTCCTCCCATCAAACCTCAAGGCCTTTTTCAGATTCTGAATGCATATACCAGCAAGCCCACTGTATGGGTTCTGACTCTCGTGAGAGGCAGCTTCAGAGAGATACTGGAAGAGGTACGGCTTGAGGACGTCTGAACATGGGAAGTAGGTAGTCAGGAGGAGCATGAAGCGCCAGCCCTGTTGGACACTTTGCCTGATAAAGAAAGAATAATAATAATAATTCACAACATTTATTATGCACTTAATGCAGGTTTTTCTAAGCGCACCATTGTCTGACTTAAAATTACCAACCAAAACTTATAATAAACACACAAATTATAAATCTGTTCTTTATTCAATAAATCATGCATATATAATAATAAAAATAAAAATGAGATCAACCATAAGATCAGACATATGATCAAACACAAGATCAAACATAAGCTCTAGCTAGGCACCTATTGTTGTGCTTTCATCATTCAGGTGAATTCCTTCCTACTAGTAACCATACAAACACCTTGTGACTATAACATTGTCTGTTTTACATTTATTTAATTATTCTTTTAAACCTGTTCGCAATCAATCTGCAAGAATAGAACATCTTCTGTCACATATACAAGCAGACAAAAGAGTCACGAGACCCACTTGAATGACTTACATCCACCCAAGAAGACTTGTAAACCTTCATGTAACTTCAAATCTTTTTGTCAATATTCTTTTAAGAGACGCATAGTCTTCTGACATATAAATTATAATTACCATAGAGGTATAATTGATCGTTAATAGAGTAACAAACATTAAAAAATATAATAACAACATGGTTACTTTTCTAAAAGACATATCCACCATGCAAGAGGGCTCCAATATCACACCAACTCTAGCTAGGCTACCTATTGTTGTGCTCACAGCATTCAAGAAATTTCTTCCTACCAGTAACCATTTAAAACGTGCATGGGTGAGGACAGGCAAATGTAGATTAATGTCTTGCCAAATGACCCTAGTTTCATGCCGGGACCCATGACCTTCACATCTCCAGTTAAGTGTTTAAACCACTCGACTATGACATACCTCTTTGGACTCTGATTGTCAGTGATCTGCTTCACAACCTGGCAGAATATTTCATCTCTCAGCTCAGGATGTTCTAGGCAATTCTTGATGATGAAGACAATGCATTCGTAGATCGCCATCTCATGGCTGGCATCCACTTTACTTCGCAGAGGATAATCCCCCATCACCTGCATGAGCACTGGTAGAAAGGTAGAAAGGTCAAAATGTCAGATTTCTATCGCTAAGAAATAACTTTAAAATACTTGCATCGATTCTAATGACGAAGAAACAATCTTTGTCCATGCATGCACATTTAAATTCTATAACCACAATATGAATGGGTTTTATATTTACATCTTCACAAAAATCTTAAATCTCTTTGATCTTTAAAATTTTGAGGTATGATGAAAACGAATATTTAATACATTTTTAAAAAAACATATCACTTTTAATAAACATGTATGAGACTAGTAAGGGCCAAATCCATCTGAAATCAAATTCTCAAGGTTCACTCTACTAGTGCAAAAAATGAAATAACATCAGAGCAGCATGTCACGAAACAGTCATAAGTACAAGTACGCCGACATCTCATTGAAACGTGTGCATTAAAATAAACACGTGTTTGAATGGTATGTCGCTGAACTTGTACTTATGACGGTCTTGTGAAACGATGACCAGACTAACTTACCTAGGAAACATTCCAAAGCAATCTTGTTAAGTTCTGGTGTTGGAAGCTCAATAAGGGAGGCCTGGATGGGTGAGTTGGTGTAGGATACAGCCACGATTTGCTGCTGCATGGACATAATGCCATTCTCACTCTTCCTTTTATCTACAGGAGAAAGACGAGAGAAAAATCAAGATCAGGGCCCCATAACACAATCAATTGCATATTTGTAGAGGTGTTGTGGTCGAGTGGATATACGTCGCCGGACTGTCGATCACAATGTCCGCGGTTCGAGTCCTGCCGCTGCACTAATGTCCTTTGGCAAGACATTGATCTACATTTGCCACACTCCACCCAGGTGAAGTAAATGGGTACCTGGTAGGAATTTATTCCTTGAAACGCAGCGCGCGTAACAGCTGCACTGCTAAAGCCAGGGTAATTATGCTGCATTATTTGTAGAGCGCTTAGAGACTAAGTGATAGGCGCTATATAAGCACTGTAATTATTTATATATATTATATATTTATATTTGAAACAATGATTCTGATTGGCCATTGCCATTTTCCATTTGATTGCAACTTTTCTGTTACAGGGCCCAGACTGGAGGCGAAATGTAGGACAGATTTTAGACTTGATTTAGAGTGTAAGAAAACATATTCAAGAAAAATAATCAATGTCGCTGTGGGATACAGCCATGATGTGTTGCAATAGGAGTAAGAAACAATGTTACTTTATAATTGGTCCATTGTTAGGGCTAGTGTGCATGGTGTTGGTTTGACTGGTTTATTAAATATGTTTCTTACCTTTCTTGAGTATAGATCTCTTGAGTGTACCCATGAACTTGAGGGAGCCTCGGATAGATCCATCACTCTTACGCTGCATGATGAATCTGAAGAAATAGAGAATTATTTTGCAAATCATTAAAGACCAAAATTGCTCTCCTTTTACTACTTCTTTATTTATGTGAAGAGAATATTCAGGTTTTTAAAGCCACACTGTACTACTTATAGCTACTTGCTTCCTCTATATAGAAAACTTCCCCAATCTGTGCCTGTTGGTCCCCCATGATCCTCTTTTTTTATGTTAATTGAGAGCTGAGTGGTCTAATCCCTTCTGGCTGAACTATTACAGCCGGCCTTTAATATCCCCAAAGTCATCATTCTGAGGAGAATACTACCTAAATTAACATAAACAACGTACACGTATATGTGTGGGTGCTTACTTGTCTGAGCTATCCCTGAAGTATTTCTTAGCAAACTCTGGCATGGAGAACCGCTTGTGATCTTCGCTAGGGGCAACCACTGGCTCCATCCGGGGTTGGTGCCCTTGCTGTGGAATTAACATGAAAGAGATGAATATAAATCATATACAAAAGGAATTTACGATACTGGGGCAGTGTGCAACAGGTAACATTTGTCATTTTCTGACCACTCCTCACCTTACGATCAAACTGCCACTGAATTTGATATCGATAACAATACAAACAGATTATGGAAAACTGTATCCATCTAATGTCCTGAATACTCATATCATAAAAACTGCACAGCCAGTATTTTAAGCCTTGCAATTGATGAAAAAGTCAACTCAGTTTTCAGATGTTTACAAGTTTTGCAATCGGTATGATATCACTGTGATTTGCAGTAACTAAGGATTTTTGTTCTTCTCTGATTGGAAGAAAATGAGCAAAAGAGCATATACAATAATGTTGAGTCTATTTCCAATGCAGATTTTTTTCAAAATTAAGAAGGAGTGGAAATAAGATTAATCAATTTAATTGTTACCAATTTAAGGAGGGATCGTATAATCTTATTAAATTAGAAAATAAAAAAAACTCTGAACTGCTTTGGGATAATAACTACTCAATATTCCTAACCTATTCTTATCTTCTTCCAAACCAACTTCTTCATGCATGCCTGTAATGACATGTTTACTTTACAATAAAAATACAGTGGAACCTCATTTGAACAAACTCATTAGGACAACAGAAATTAACTTCTTAATTTTTAAGCTTTTTACATCAAAAGATAAATAGAAGCAGGCCTTGTATAGTTAATTATGAAAATGTATAAAAACAGTGACCTATATCATGGGATCTAACTGTAGTCAAAATTATCAATGCATACACATGGATATGTACTTCTTAGAGATATCATTTAAATGAAACTATTGAATAACTAACACATTAAAGGTTTTAAGATGGGAATAGTTTGTACCAAAAACAAAATCAGAAAAGAGCTATTAATATTTTGTAATGTATTTGAATAAAGAATAAAAACAGGTTGTGCTACAAATTGATTAGGATAATCAAAAATTCATGAAAGAAATGGCCCAGTCCACCAAATAATATGTAGATGTTTGCAGTATGGAAGTGCAATGGGGGACCCAAAGGACTAGAGAATTATGAACTAGAATTGATGAGAAATTATGAAGAAAAGGGGTTAGAATGTGGTATTAAAAGGAAATCACTCTAGAAAAATGAAAATGAATGTTGAAGAACTGGAAGCCCCCGAAATAGCTCACTTTCATTTGATTCAGAGATTTCTTATCTTTATTTTCCCCCTCAATTTCAATTTCATAAATTATTTCATCCTTTCTGCTGTACATGTAGCTATCATCAGTGTCACTGCTTGACTACAATAGGACGTTTGGCATAACTGTTGCCCTTTTTTGCTCATATCAAGGAAAATAAGGGAATAATTCCTATTATTTTAGAGAGAAGTGTTTTTTTTTTGTTACCTCTTCCAGCATTCTTGTCTCAATGTTGACACGATTCTGTGACTAGAGAGAAGAAAAATGGCATCATTCCAGCTTATTCCACAAGTTCAACAAGTAAGCTTGATCTTTTTTTTGTTTATATGCTTTTTTTTTTGTCATTCTAGGAGAATTTTTTCTTGGGAGAAGCTGCTACAAATTTGTTGTTACTATCGATTCTCACAGTTGGTATGTAAACGTGGGAACAACAAGAACAAATTGTTGAACTCTTCTTTCATTTTCGCCGATATTTTCAGCTGTAATAACTCAAAAACAGAAGTATTTGAAGTAGAAATCATTTGTTTTCTTCACTTCAGTGTTCCATTGACTAATCATCGAATTGGCAATTATCCTCAAAGATGAAGATGTGATGTAAGAGACACCGCTTGAGTTCCAAAGTATGAGTATGAGTCAAACGTGGTGTTCACGATGAATTGAAGAGAGATTGAGTCCATGGATTAAAGGGAAAATATGATTAATCCTGATCTTGCCAATGTCAATGAAGAAAATGAAATTCTGACAATCAGAGTTCATGCATGGGTTAATGAATTCAGTAGTGTTTTATGGCTGTTTTAGGAAGAAAGTATACAGATCAAATGAAAAGTTAATTCACTGGCAAAGTCGATGTACATGTTCTGACATGTATAGACTAAATAATACCTTTTCAAGATTGACATTTGAAGAATGTACATGTAAATGAGATAAAATGCAAATCTATTCTTCAATAATGTCAATGGATAAGGTTCATTATAGAATGTTGATTATGAAATAAAGAGAGTTAATCTGACATGAATTTGGACGAAATGGATCCTTAATTGTTTAGGCTGCATATGACTGCAAGGAACATCCATTTCTCACTGCAAGATTGTAAGAGTTGATGATTTAAACCTTATGTTGGAAATCAAGACAATATTTAATACTTAGTTTCATCAAATGTATAATGATCATTTGAAAGAAATTGTCGCCATAATCTTTTTTCATGCAAAATTAAATCAAAATGACAAAATGAAGTATAATAAATATTTCTGTTTCATGCTCTAAAAACTAGATTTTCCAGATTCAAAGAACTTGTTTACAAGTTAACGACAGATGTCTGTTTAATGATAAGTGAATTTGTAACATAAACTTGTTAAATCAAGAAAATTTTGCCTCTTTAATGTCAGAAACGGTTAAAATTAATGTCTTTCCCAGTGTATTGATGACAATGATGCACACTCACACTTGCTTTATCAAACAAACATACAAAATAAAGAAAAATACAAAATCCAGAAACCAACCTTTATCTGTCTCAATGTCTGGGGACCCGGAGCTGCGATGACAAACTCCTTGGGGAAGAGACCTGATCGGCCATCTAACATTCCAAACAGCCAACCTGCATGGTTCAACAAGTGACACAGAGAGAAAGGAAGAGAACAAAAATAGATAGAAAGAGAGGGAGAGAAGGGGAGAGGAGAAGAGGGAGAGGAGAGGAGAGTAGAAAGAGAGAGAGAGAGAGAGAGAGAAAGAAGGGGAGAAGGGAAAGAAGAGGTAGAGGAGAGGAGAGGAGAAGAGAGAAAGGAGAGGAGAAAGAAGGAGAGGAGAGGAGAAAGAGGGAGAGGAGAGGAGAGTAGAAAGAGAGAGAGAAAGAAGGGGAGAAGGGAAAGAAGAGGTAGAGGAGAGGAGAGGAGAAGAGAGAAAGGAGAGGAGAAAGAAGGAGAGGAGAGGAGAAAGAGGGAGAGGAGAGGAGAAAGAGGGAGAGGAGAGGAGAAAGAGGGAGAGGAGAGGAGAAAGGGAGAGAGAGAGAGAGAGAGAGAAAGATGGGGGAGAGAGAAAAGACAGATATATGAGAGCGGAAGAGAAAGAGATAGCAAGGAGCGTGAAAGAGAGGTATAAGGTAGAGAAAATGGAAATGAGAAATGTACATATGGAAAAGAAAGGGGGAGGAAGGAGAGGCAGGCAGAAGTAGAGGGAAATATGGGGAGTGTGTGTGAGAGAAAAAGAGAAAGAGAAAGAGAGACAGAGAGAGAGGGTAGCAGAAAAACATTTGGAATGCTTTATTAATAACATTGTACTTTTAAAGGGTTCATTCATATTTGATGTAAGGGCCAGATATATTACACTGGAAACCTTCATGCAATCACTCTTATAATAATAATAATGATATAATGATTTTGTATAAAGCAATCAACGCTTTACAAAAAAAAGTAATACATAAATTATATGCATTAAACAGAGATATAATTATATATTATACGGTAGCAGCACGAAATATCAACAAGGTAGAGAAAATTACATGAAAATTCTAATGTACCTGAATCTGTGACATGATGTTTGCCGGTGACCTTGATGATGTCTCCCTTGTGGAAGCTTAGAAGAGTTGTTTCCCTGGTGATGTAATCCTGGATAGCCCTCATATGATGAGAGTCCTTCTCCAAGTCTACCACATACGCATCAATCATACTCTTGATTTGGGCAGCCTATGGCGTAATGATTCAGAAAGTTACATTAACGATGATAATGATTATGATCCTGTATAGCATAATTTTCCCTAAAACGTGGTAGTAAGAAGAAAAAAAAGAATGACAATAATACTGATAATGATGACATTGCTACATCTGTCAAAATCAAGTCAGCTCTTTGTTATGTCTGCACATAATATACTTGTATAGTATACAAGTGATGCATGCGCTTGAGTTCATCATACGATCTATCCGCACTTGAGTTGAGGCTGTGTGTATCTATTGCACGACGCCGTTAGGCTGAGTGCGATAGATACACACAGCATCAACGAGGGCGGATAGATCGTATAATGAACAAATGAAAACATGCATCATTTGTTTTATACAACGAAACTCCTAGATCCTTGTTATTTGATGTAAAAAGAATTCATTCAAGATTGTTTTGTGACAGTATATGGCTTATTAATAAGTTTAATAAGGCTTAATTTAGTGCGCACACATATATATATATATATATAGCAAGCGCACTTACCTCTATACCCATTTACGCATAGTGCTGCGCAAGAATAGGCTCATGCATGCACACGTAGTATTAAGTGCTCTAATCTCTACGAGCACTACCGCGCACTGAAAATGCGTGCAATAGGACTGGAAAATATTGCACGCTTTTTTAAATAGGCTTAGTAAATGAATCACACGTGACAGCGCATGACCAATCATTTGATTAGGATCTGGGAGTGAGTTGTATAAAATAAGATAGTTCGCTTACCCTGTGTGTATAGAGAGGTATGTTGGTGCCATCAGCTAGAGCCAGTTTAAGGGTGTGGTTGGGTGTGGCTACGATCTGGTTGAAATCTGAAAAGCTTCAAGTTAAAATAAGAGTTTGGTCAAATATCACAGCAATTAATGAATCTGTAACAAATCCAATTCCATTCTTAGGTATTTGTATTTACTGGTAGACAAAAATGAGTGTTTCACTGCATTTAACAAATAAAAACATCATTGTGGCTAAATCATTATATTACAAGAAGCACTTACTCTAAAATTTTATTAAATTGCAGCAAGAAAAAGGGCTGTTTAAAAGTTGCCTACATAAAACAATGACTGAGGTAACCAGATACTTGCTCATGCAACCTTTACTTTGCTGGCATTGGCTCCAGGCTTTATTTCATCAAAGATATAGGATTAGGGTTTATAGGGTAAGCATTGCTACTGGGGTTTGGATTAGGGTTAGGGTGAGGGTTGCAACTGGGTCTAAAGTTAGGTTTAGTGTTTGGATAAGGGTTGAAGATGGTTATTAGACTGTGTAACAATTGTCACCAAAGCATGTCTTGTAGAGCAAAAAGAAGCAAACAACCAAAAAAAAAGATTAACAAAATTACCCTTATATCCTAATAAGGACTTTTTTGCTATTTAATCTGCTAAAGTCACTATTTACTTAATGCCTCATATGTCTTCCCTTATCATATTTCCTACATTTTTTTTTTTTTTGTTTGTTTGTGCTTTACCAAGTATGTTGATTGCCTTTGGATGTTACTGTACTTCAGTATGTTTTTATATTTCTTGTAAACAAAACGAATTTTCATTACATTCAATTCAATTCAATTTAGTTCAACTTAATTACTGTAACATTTATAATCATGATTCTTATTTCATTCAAGGGGTTGAATTGGATTGATGAATGTTTTAACCGTTTACTTACTGGTATGATTCCGTGACGACTAGTTGATCTTTCATCGGATCCAGCTCATGTCTCACTAGGTAGACACCAGTATCACTTACACACAGCCATTGCAGGTCGGGGTGTCGACGCCCACCCTACAAATACAAACTTGAACGTTAAATTTTGTACATGTATTTATTCATTCAGTTATATTTCATATCAGAGTAGTAACTTTGCAAAGTCAAATGCCTGCTTTGAAAAAAATTAACCCTGCAAACAGAGCATGACATTTTACGATGCTAAAGTAATAAGGTATTGACATGAATTGAAATAAAATTACAGAATAAAAAATTTTAAAATGTAAAATAAAACCATCTGTACAATCCAGTAATTAGTACCAAGTAAACAAACAAACTTGACTTTAAGTATCACATATTGCAGATTTCTGGAATCTATAAATTTTATACAAATCACATTTTCTTTGCTTGAAGAAAAAACATGAAGGCTTGATGGGATTTAAAAAAAAGTAATCTCACATCCTTCACAAAACATAAACTTCATTAATAAATTTACATTTAATAGAATTTTGTACTATTTTGAAAACAGAAAAATGGGTGATAGACAGCTAGAGCCCATTGCTTCTTCATTGTACTTCACTCAGAGAGCAAATCATTTGGGGTATAAAAAATCATCATAGGCTATTGCTGTATCTTGAAGCAATTAGTCTTTTTTAGTACGATAAAATCACATTCCTCTATGTGATTTTGGAAAATCAGTAAGAAAATAACTTACTGCAATGGTTTAAAGAACAAAACCAGTTACAGAATAATTTATGAAACATTACCTGTGTAAAAAAAAAAAGCTTCTCAAAAGCAATTTATGTGCACTTACTGATTGTTTTTGTTGTATCAGATATAATATATAACATAGCAAGCAAGCAAGCAAAAACATCCAAATAAAATAAATTATTAATCAAATGAATATACCGGGTAATGACTAAAAAAATAAACATAAAAGTTATGAAAAAATAATAAATCGATGTAAAAATCATATTTCAAACTTTGGTGTGTTAATAAGCAAAGGGTTAACATACTCACATGAATTTGGAAAAACCTGCTAAAATAGAGAGGTAATTGTCTGGCTGCTTCTATAACCTCCTTGCGATGAGCGCTCTTCTGGGGTAGGTTTTTAGGAGTGATGCCATATTTGTCTGTTAGTAGCCCAAAAGCAAATTAGTGTGACCAAATTGTGGAGTTAGTATTACAAGCAACCAACTAACCAAAAACAGTGTGCATAGTCATATGAGACAGTTAGTATACATGTACGTTGTTGTCGCGTGTGACGTCCATTAATTATTGTGAATACTATTATTATCAGTACATTTATATTCATTTTAATTATCATTGTTTTATCATTTGTTTGATCATTCCAACAGGCATTGCTTTAATTATATGATTATAAAACAATTAAATATATATAGTTTTGATAATTTTTAATTAAAGTAATAATTTCTTTGCTTTTCAATAAAAAAGCTGTTTCCTGTTGAAGATGAAGATTACTCCCCCCAATTTTTTTTTTTTTTTTTAAATATATATATATATATATATATATTATAGTATTAATGACTGCTTTGAGAGAAATAGTTGTTTTGATACGCTCAAGGGAAGGTTAGAATTGTGCCCGAGGCGTGCCGAGGGCAATAGCCCAATTGTAACCTTCCCGAGAGCGTATAAAAACAACTATTTCTCGAACATTAATACTTTTATATGCCAAAAAAAAATAGACTAAAAAATAAAAAATAAAAAATAAAAAAACTTTTGCCGAAGATGGGATTCGATCTCTTGCGTACAAAAGGTGATGTAACTAAAATCAGCGCCTTAAACCTCTCGGCCAGCGCGCTCTGACACCATATATAGCAGTTTTCTCAAATATATACATTAAAATGGATTGAAAACGGTTTGGCGTGGTGGATGCTTCGCCGCTGCTCCATTAAACGGGCCCTTCTTTTACTTTTGCAATGCATATTGGCACGAACTTAGATCAAGATCTATCGGCAGATGTTGTTTTTTTGTTTTTGGAAGTTTATTTTCGTCTTCATGTCAACAATGCAAGATAAAATTGTCGGTAAGATCGATCGAGATTCAATTGTATTGAAATTACCGACCAATTCTTCGCACACGTACGGTATCCTTGATCGCTCAGACCATTTTTTAACATGTAAACCTATGGGGTAACCATGGAGACTGAACTATTTTCCCGGTAACCATGGTTATTGGGATTTTAGAACTGTTTTAACCATGGTTACTGGGAATTTTCGGGAACAGTTAAAGTTTATGAATGCAATTTCGACCAATCAGATTGCTGGATTACTTAAGTGAGGTATACAAATATACATATATATGTTTTACTTAAAGCAAATATTGTTTTTATTTTATCAAAATAATGTAATGTTAATCACATGCTTCCCTGCATCCATGGCCATTAAAAAAAAAAAAATCACAAAATGCATATATTGTTAGTATAAGTAGCCCAAAGATAAAGTAGACAAAAGCATTCCAACACCATCAAAGGCTAACTCAAAATGCAAGCATGATGTTCATGATGGACAGATAAATGTCAAAGAAAAGTTATAATTTGAATCAAATTATATCATGCTACCTTCAACGAGGGACAACAGTTGAAACTATTGTTCTGTTTATACAATATTTATTTTACTTTGAGAGAGTTTTGCCTTACACAATGGCAGGCTTAACCAAACCACTGGCAACAAAGACTAGCAATTTGCCTGACAAAGCCTGCTGTTGTCATATGTTTGCAACACAAAGTAAATATAATTGATTGTGTAAGCAAAAGAAAATTAGTTCCAGTATAAAACCAAATCACTGCAATGAACCTCTTCAAGTGATGGCAGATAATATATATTGTGCCTAACAGGCAGTAAGATTATCCATCATGATGTATCAAGTTCATACATAATTTTGCAGACAACTGTTAAAATAACTGCAAGAAGTAAACAGCCTGACATGATATTAGGAGGAAAACTTCTGAAAACCACCAAATTAGATAAACCTTGCATCCCAACGATATTTTTAGACTAAAAATGTTAAGAATAGAAGCTTCATGGGAGAGATTTTCATAAGAACATATTTTGATGTAGTTCCCAGACTTGACATTGGTGGCATGATCTGCATCATATCAAAATCACTGGAAGTCGCAGCAAACTTCTGAATAAAGCAAGGCACTTCATCTAAACTGCTTCTCTCAACCCTTGATGCCTGGTAGGAGGCAAATGTCATTGCGGCTCAATGTATTTAAGGTGCATGTCCTTGTAAAATTGCCGAAAGCTTGGAATATACTCCCAAGTGAAGAGAAGAATATGCACTACAAACGCAGAATCATAACTGAATTCAATGACCAGGGTATTAACCAAAAAAAAAACTAATTCAAAAGGTGCTGTGTTAGGGACAGTTAATGATACCATTATGATTAATAGGTAATTGTATAGTAGAGAACTACATGTATACCCTTACCTAACAGACTAGTCATAAGACGCTTCTCTCCCTTGCGCATGCGGATGCAGCTATTACTGAAGACGTCCAGGACGATCTGTGAGAAGATGAGTTGTTGGGCGGTTGGGTTGCCTAGACGCTCTCCTGGAGTAAACACCTGTTTGGCACAGAAGAAACAGTCAATGGGTAATAGTTACCATACATTATCTTAAAGGGGAAGTCCAACCTGATATTAAGTTGATTTTTTGTAATAGAAGCAGAGAAATGAGAGGAACAGGTCCGTAAAAGTTTTAGCAAAAACCAATTAAAAATAAAGTTATGAATTTTTGAAGGTGCAATCAATCAAACACTAACTGGCAACCCTGCGGCGTATCTTGCGAGCTCCTCCCCCATTTGCGCTGTACTACAAAAACTTAAAAAATGGATAGTTTCTCTTAAGAAAATTTGCAATCATACATTCACCCTAAATAAAAATTTTGCATATATGTTTTTTATACAACCCCTGTATCAGACAAATCTATTCCATCATCAATAACTAAGAAAATAAAAATTTATGAAATTTTCAGTACAGAGCAAGTTATGGTGTCTACTTTGAGTCAACTAACATGGAAGGAACAGCATAATTCATAGAACCTCTCTTCAAATTTCCCCCATTTATTTTGGCACTTCCAACAGTCAATTCACTATTAACTCTTTATATGCCACACAAATAATCTCCTTGGGCCACATTGTACTTGCCATGGGCTAGATATACCAAAGGCTTCATGATGAAATCGTTTCCTGTGCAAGATTAATCTATGCCGGTGTTAAAAGGGTTGTCATGGAGCTAATCGAGACTGGAAATGGGTAACTTTGCAAAGCCTTGTGTTGCACAAAGCACTCCTGCCATAAATTGTTTCGTGAGAAATTCCACACGTGGTATATGAGCGGCTGTGCAGAGAGGCAGAGAAAGCAACCAAAGTGTCAAATAACAGCAGCTTCATCTCACCTAGGTGTTGTGGCGTGCGCCTGTAATCCAGCTAAAAAGTGGGAGTTACAAACTGATTCAGCCGAGGACGCAGGTTCGAAACTGAGTCACGTCTTTCGGATGGTGACGTTTAAAGGTCGGTCCCCAGACGTAAATAATCATACACACACACACACACGCACACTCACCTCTTTCCTGATGGTAAGGTTCCATCTCACCCTGGTGTACATGTAGAAGGAAGACTGCCCCATGGGATAGACCAAGGTCTGTACCTTCTCCATCTCCGTAACGTCTGCATCCGATAGAGCATCAGGGATGGTAGACGATGTCTGAGGGATCAAATGGCAATCAAAGACATCATGATCATCTATGATCAATAGCATCAAAGGTTTCTTTAGCAATCTCAATGAATAAAAATAAGGATACAAGGATACATAAAAGCATATAATCATGCAATACATGTTTTGTTTTGTTTGCTTGAAAAGTGAGTTTGGGTTAAATTGCAAGAAGCCTACACAACAGGTAAGCATGACAAGATTTAAAGCCCCACTGCACTACTTATAGCTATGTATAGCGACTTGCGCCCTCTATATAGCAAACAATGCCTATAAGCGGTGACCATTGGTCCCCCAAGGTCCCCTTTTTAAAATGTTAATTGAGAGCTGATTTGATGAGATAACCACGTGTCAGTGACCACGCAGGAAGGTCTAATCCCTCCTGGCCAAAGTAGTGCAGATAGGCTTTAACCTTGGAACTAGCAGAAAGGATAAGACATACATGTATATATGTATCCGTATTTATTTCTTCCTGTTTGAATGGAACAATTAACCTTTGAAACATTAATTAGTATCTGTTAGTAACATTAGTATTTGTTGATAGGTTGACTAATGTACTTACAACAGACGGTGTGTCGTCAATCTCCTGGATGATGCCTTGAGCCTTGAGGATATCAACAGATTCCATCTCTGTCTGAATGGTCTGGACTGACATCTCCTTCTGCTCTGTGAAAACGGGTAGAGGGGGTGGAGGAGGAGGAGGTGGAGGTGGAGGAGGAACAGCAGAAAATACATGTACCACTGGAGCAACTGGTGGAGGAGTAGGTGGCTCTTGTGGCGGAGGTGGTGGAGGTGGTGGGGGTGGTGATGGAGCTTTCTTAATGACAGGTGCAGGAGGTGTCACCTTCTTTGGTGACGGTGGAGGAGCGGTCTTCATCTGCTGTTTAAGCATCAGAAGTGCCTCTGAGTGATGATCCTTCTTCTGTCCAAAGGCTTTTTTGGCTACTGGAGGGGGTTGGGCCTTTGCTGGTACCGGAGCTGGTGCTGATTCTGTGGTGGCTACCACATGGCCAACGCCCCTTGGTCTAAAGTTCTTTGTTTTTGCCTTACGTAGGGTGCCGGCACGATCCTGAAGCATTTCAGCGGTGATCGCTCTTGGGCGATTGAGAGGACGTGATGGAGAGACCTCCTCTTGCTGTTCTACCTCAAGGCGTCCAACAACAACCTCTTCCTTCTCCCCCGCTGCTTTTCGTGGAGGCCAGACGATCCTACCCACTCTGATGGTCCTAGCCCTGTCCTTGACGTCGTCCAGCTGGATCGTGCGGCCAGCCTTGGAGACAAACTGAGGCGGTGGTGGTGGAGGAGGTGGAATGAAGCTCTCTCTGAAGATGGGAGAGACTGGAGAAGTTGGAGGAGACACCGGCATCTCCAAGGCAGACCTCTCATCGCTGGCTCCGTTACTGATGCTCACAACCTCCTGGTTGAACTGGATGCTCTTCTTCTCCTGGACGCTCTTTGTGACAACCGTCTTCTTGACAGCCGTTTGCTTGATGGCGCTCTTCAGCGGTGCAGCGTTTACGGGAGGCACAGCTGGAGGTGGTGGAGGAGGCGGTGATATGGATGAATCGGAAGATACCGGTGAGACAGGGGCCTGGGGTGCTTGATATTTTCTGGTAGCATTCTGCTGATGTGTCTTTGGTGCTGGGACCATTGGCGCAGCGCTGACGACCTGAGACTGCTGTGTCTGTTGAGCTTGCTGGTTCAACTGCTGAATACTCTGCATCAGCTGTTGTTGCTGTTGTTGCAGCTGCTGTTGCATCTGAGCTTGTTGTGCCTTCACAGAGTAATCAAAAAGAGAGAAAAATAGGATACCTGTATTTCATACAAAAAATCCCCCACTTAAGTGAAGATCTTTCAAACACAAACAGCTACACACCTACAGAACGGAAATTCCCAATCTGACATGAAACTCTGAAAAAGCATTTCATGCCATATTTAGATTCTTAATTATAGAAGTTCATTTCCTATGTAAAGTAACAAATTTCTCTTATCTTTCGAAAGCTTCAAGTAAAACTAGCAAAGCCTATTATGACCTGCAAAAAATTATTCTGAAATTCCTATCTGTCAAGCAACCAATCCCTCCATCTTAAAATACAAACATATACAACAACACTGGGCATCCTCAATGATTTCCTAGATTGCACCTCAACTTCAGATTGATATAAATCGCAACCCTGATCAATGTACAAAGAAATATTAGATTGTAAGTCTGCAATTTGATTGGAGGACTTACAATCAAATCAAATAAATTACAATATCTTTATAAGACGAAGCCCTGTAATGCATCAATTTCTCTCTTTCGTTTCCTACATACCATAAGGGTTTGCTGGTTGATATAGGCTTGCTGAGAGAGGGCAGTGTTTGCTAGGGATGGGTTAGTCAGCTGGGCTTGGGGTACCATGACCGGTGTCGCTTGTACCATCTGTGGTTGCATGGTAGCCATCTGTGGTTGCATGGCTGTCATCTGTGGTTGCATGGTTGCCATCTGTGGTTGCATGGTTGCCATCATTGGCGCCTGCATCATGGGTACCATGCCTTCAAAGCAAAAATACCAAACAATGTGGATTGAATTATGTACATATGTATAACTAGAAATCTACACTATTATTAACGTTATCCCCAGTCAAAATAAAAAGCCTAACTTTATTTTAAAATTTGTGAAAAAAAGATCAAATATATGTTTTTTTCAAATATTTTCACGGCTCTGAATATATTTGTCATATGTCTTTTGTTCCAAATCCTTAGCCTAAGAAAATATGCTCTTTGTCTCTATTGTCCCTTTTTTCTATTAGAAAATAGAAGAAAAATATTTTAGTTTTCTAGGAAATACCATAAAAATATAAAGACAATAGCAACAAAAATATATTTTCACAAGCAAAAAAATGAGCAGGGATAACATGTACTTCCAATCATATCATTGTTAAACCAGATTTTGAGCAAAATTCCAAACCCGGAGCTTGGTTTAAATTTTAGTAGAATACTGCCCATAGAGTGCATAATAAAGACATAAATGTCTTTGTCATTTTAACATGTCAGCTTTTATACATGTAATTATCTTTGTACTTGTAAACTTAAATCCTGAAAGCATGCATGCTGTGATATAAAAGTACTTGTACATGTTCAGTCTTCATGTAGGCCATAAAAAGCATGTTTCAGGATACATTAATGGATTGTTTATTAAATAAGAATACATTCTAACAAATACATTCTAACAAATACATTCCAAATACATTCTAAATACATTCTAACAAATACATTCCAAATACATTCTAACAAATACATTCCAAATACATTCTAAATACATTCCAAATACATTCCAAATACATTCCAAATACATTCCAAATACATTCAAACAAATATGTGAAGATACATGTAGGTGCATACATAAGTTATTTGTCTTGCAAATAGTGAAATATGTTTGTTAAAGATAATACAGGGTTAGTAAAAACACATAGGGGATTACATACCACAAGAAAGATATGTAGTTTATACAATTTTATACAATTATTAATTTATACAAATATGGGAGAAAAAGAAAAGTCCTGGAAGAAAATCTCAGGTATCGCCTACAATTTTTTTTTACAAACATGCAAGTTAACAAGATGACTGGACCTGGTAAATAAATACTGGGATTCCTCTTTTAGGGGTTTTCAACTTAATCCTTCTGGATTGATCAGATGTATACCTGTCATATTAGGAGACATAGGCTGGACCATCTGGGCGCCCATGGCCTGCGGTGCCATGTAAGGGGTCATCCCTGCAGCCATGGCTCCTATTATTCATACAGCAGATAGGGAGAGCAATCAATTAAAAGACTATCAGTCATGATGAGTTCTAGGATAAGGAGCTTTGAAGCAAGGCTCATGCATTTTGGGGGGGGGATTAAAACCAGCATGCAAGGCATTTTTAAAATATTTATGTATGCCATTTATGATCAAATTGAATGGTTTCTTGCAGTTTTCTTGATCCTTTACATGTGCTATATGATCAAAGCTTAGATAAAAAAAAAGCATGCAACTTTGCAAGCCATTTTTAAATGTATATGTCCTGGCAAAGATCACTTTTACAGTAATTAAAACAAGATTTTCTTTTGCAAAGCAAGCTGTAGAATTGATGGGGGAATTGCTGAGGTTAATAGGAGATTAGAATTAGTATGAGGCAAGCACGCACTTTAATTTTTACTCTCTTTCAATTAATGCAAAGAAAAACAAATTACTCAAAAACTAAAAAAAGAAACATGCAAAAGGAGTACCAAGGCAGCAAAGGTATACTACCAAAAAATAAGGGGGAGACAAAATCAGAGTAGCAAGAAAGATGCAATGATTGTTTAATATAAAATCTTCTTATCATTCTTCAATATCTTACTAGCTGCTAAGGACTCAATCCTTTATAGTTGGCCTCTGCATTTATCTAGATTCTTTGCTTTACCTCCATACTTTCACGTTTGAATTACATATACATGTATGTGTGTCTTTCAATTGCCACATTTTATGTAAATCAATTCTATCATTCTATACTATTATTGTTAAATAAATATTCTGTATTTGATATTTTAATAAATGCAGAAAAATCTGCTTAAAAAAAAGTGTTTTGATGGGTGTATTGAAATGCCATTTATACATGAAAGTATAGTAATCAGATGATAACATACAATGAAGCAAGCATAGAAAGCAAGTAATTATCACCAAGTTCTTCTGCTTGATTTTCAATTGTAGTTTTCCACTCAGTGTTATCCATACAGTCATAACTACAAGCAGTTTGAATATTATTTTGAAAATGGCAAACTTAACGAAAGGCATTGGGAAATGTGAATGCACCATGAAGGACATTTATAGAAGTAGATTAATTTATTTGGAATATAAAATATGATTGATGTAAAAAATGAAGATAGTAAAAGAAGCCACATGTATTGTAGTACATGCAAAAACAGAAACACACACAACAACTTGAAGTATGGCATGATTGCATGGGGGACACTGGACGTACAATATCAATTCCTTAGCATGAAAGCATTGCAGACACACACAGAGACACATATTTGGATTAATGGTTGTACATAAATATCAATGGCTGCATGTACTAAATATCAATAAAATGATGGTTAATATACATGTACAACAATTCAGAAATTCAGAAATTCTATAACAAGATTAAATAGTACAATTTGTGTGTATTATACACATACAGGAAGTTCATGTTTAATTTTTATTGAGGGGGGGGGGGGTGGGATAAATCTATCTTCCTCCACTTCTTGGATTTCAACCCATAAGAATAAATACATGTACATTAATTAACAATGGATATAATCCGGCAAAATAAAGTATACCTTTTTCAGTGCCAAAGGAACATAATTTCCCAATTTCTGGAATATAATGACTTCTATTCAGTATTTGCCACCAAACTAGCTACTTTTTAATCCACAATTCAAGGGAAAGACTCAAACAGTATTACTACTGATCTGGTTACCCTGGATAAAAACAATTTTAATATTATTTCTTTAGATATTTTACAAATGTGTTTTGTATCAATGACAGCACCTATTAATGCAAAAAATGTTGGGCTTTCAGTAACAAGTACAATTAACCCATTGCCTACGGGAACCGGGTGGTCCCTGTATAAAGCCAATGGGAATGCAAGAATTCAGTATTCAACAGGTTAATAAATGGCGATCAAGTGAATTAGTACCTGTGTAAGTGGGATAGGTAGCAACAGAGGTCGGTGTGAAAGCTGGAACACTGATAACTATTCCACGAAATTGTGAAGAATTTGTTCAAAATAAGAATAAGAAAATAAAATATGTTAGTTCACAAAACATAAATTAACATATTATAGAAACATAAAGTACAAACATGTAAACAAAATTCAAGTATTTAACAAAAAATCGAAAAAAGTCATATTTAAATTGAGGTAAATTTAGGAGAAACAAATATCATAAATATTTTAAAAGGCTATGCCAAAGAAAGAAAGAATGGAGAAAAAGAGCCAGAAATAGAATAATGTAAATTCAAATTGACAACAAAAGGACAACAATATTAGAAAATAGTAATGATACTGAAGAAAAAAAATGTTACAAAAACACATGGAGAAACAAAGTTAGTTACACAAACATTTGATCAGTGAACATAAATATAACGATTAAAACAGTGAGTCTACTACAAATAAAACCGACATATTTTTGTCGAAAAAAAGACAAATAATCTAGCGGTGCCAGATACATTACACTCTTCAGCTCCTTTAATTTGCAAGTTTGATCACATAGAAAAGTTGTTAAAAATGTGGTGATATTGTGAAGTGACTACAATTGTTAGACAATGAGAGTGTACATTAAAGACAGCACACATATATGTGTTGTCATGATGTGCCAATAACAATTTATTTTAGGTATTTGAAACATTAATAATGTGTATTATTGCGTTGCTTGATTACTTTTGTTTTCCTGAATTATTGTGAAATGTACTCTGGGGTGGAACTTACTCAAGTCCTGCCAAAACTAAACACATTATTTTTACAGATTGTATATGTATATCTAATGGCAATTTGCACAAAGTTTATTGATGTCAACTGTCAGATACAGTTTGATTTTAGTAGAACATGAATCCACGATACATAAAACTAATTGCTCATTCAATCTAAATCATTCATTTATTTTCCATTTTAGGGTTAGGACTTCTTATTCAACAGGTTTATCAGAAAGTGACTTACGGCCTGCTGGGGGCTGTGATGTGGGGGGCATAGGGGGTGGGAACGGCATCATGGGGCCCTTGCCCCCGCCCCTGATGACATAATTAAGACGTGTAGGGCTGGAGAGGTCTGCAGAGGTTGAAGGAGAGGGGGGCTCGCTGCTCCCATTGATGCCTAGGGTTGCAGGATCAAAGAGTTGGTTGACATAGTCCTCCATGCCGGAGTCAGACATTCCTGAGATGGTGACAATGCTTTGACTACGTTGAGCCATGGTTCTCCCTGGAAAGATAGAATAGAAGGGTGAAGGAACTTCAGCTGAAGGTTTCAAGGTACACAGGTCGCAATGGATAATCATGTGTATTAACTGGGCCCCATCTCAGAAACAGTTGCATTCCAAATAAATTCTAACAAATACATTCCAAATACATTCTAACAAATACATTCCAAATACATTTCAAATACATATTTTTGAATACATTCCAAACACATTCCAATACATTCCAAATACATTCTAACAAATACATTCCAAATACATTCTAACAAATACATTCCAAATACATTCTAACAGATACATTCTTACTTGATACCAATAAAACTCTTTACTAAAGAAATCATTGTTTGCGATTGATCCAGTTAATCACAATTACAGGTCAAGGGTCGAACTCCTGCTAAAAGCTAACAAATTAGATTCATCACTATTTTCAAATCATCACTTATCCACTAATGTTCATCTAATGATAAATCTTACATAAGGGTGAAATTAAGTTTACCTCATGATCAAGGGATAAAGCTGAGTGAATGAAAATTCACCCAATGATAATCTTTACAATTTATAGAGAATGAAATTTCTCCTCTTTGTCTGTCATACAAACAAAAAATCAAACCTTAATGCCCCACTACACTACTTATAGCTACATGTACTTGCGCCCTGTATACAGCCAACAATGCCTAAGCGTTACCCATTGATCATCCATGATGCACTTTTTCTTATGTTAATTGAGAGCTGAGTTGATGAGATAGCCACCTGCCAGTGACCTTCCTGGGTGCTCTAATCGCTCCATGCCAAACTTGTGCAGAGGGGCTTTAAAATGTAATTTTTATTCAGAACTTTTTGAACTTCTTAAAAACATGTTTCTTGTCCTACCTGTCTCGGGATGATTGACATAGTCTGGTTCAGGAATGCTCATGTTGGTTGGGTACTGGGACTGAAGCTGATCATGTGGGGACCGGCGTGGGACTGACGGACGAGCAGAGGTAGGTGTTGATAAGATACTATCTACCTCAGACTGGTGCCTGGAAGGTAGACAGAGAGAGGTTTGTTTCACATGTACACGGGTAGAAAGAAGGGTTGTATATCCATATAGTGCAAAACAGCAGTGTATCAACATCTTCATTAGATAACTGCATTGTGATTGCTAATGCCATGATTGCATCATGTTCAATCTTTTCTTGTCATTAAGACCTTCACCATCACCATAACCACCATCATAATAATAAACATCATCATCATTATTATCATTAACATCATCATGTTCATTAACATCATCATCATCATCAACATCATCATCCTCATCATCATTATCGTCATCATCCTTGTCACCATCATCATCACCATCATCATCATCACCATCTTCATTAGATAACTGCATTGTGATTGCTAATGCCATGCTTGCATCATGTTCAATCTTTTCTTGTCATTAAGACCTTCACCATCACCATAACCACCATCATAATAATAAACATCATCACCACCATCATCATCCTCATCATCAACATTATTGTCATCATCATTATCGTTGTCACCCATCATCAACACTATCATCATCACTATCCTCCTCATCATTACTATCATCATCACCATCACCATCATCATCATTGCTATTATTATCCCCATTATAATCACTATCATCATCACCATTATCATCATCACCATCATCATTGCCATTGTTATCCCCATCATCATCACCATCTTCATTAAACCACCTATATCATCATCATCATCATTACCACTACCATCATCATCATCACAACCATCATCATCATCATGGGAACCTATATTGTACAAGCATTGCTTTTTAATAGGTTCCTTATATTTTACGTTACTGCTTTACTGGTATAATTGTTTTTTGTCCTTATACTTTATCTTGCTGACCTTTAATAATATATAGATATGTAAACTTTTTTTTTTTGGAATGTGAAACAATAAAATAAAAATCATCATTACCACTATAATCATCATCATCACTATCATCATCATCATTATCACTCATTACCTTCTTTTGATAGTTCTTCTATGTTGAGTCTGCCCACTCTTGATCATCTCGGATGCGATTAGGAAATGCGACTCTCCTACCGGCATCTCGGGATGCACCTCCATCTCAGCAATGAGGTCCATAACGAAGTCAGGACCAGAGAGATCATAGCGGACGTTCTCATCCATCAGCTCAACGGACCAGCCCCGGTATCCCTTCTGGAGTCCCCTGATGAGATAGAAAGTTACAAATAGTAACAGTTCTTTAATAGATACTTTTTTATGGGGGGGGGGAGGGGGAGGGGGGCAATACAATTGGAAATTCTTGGCTCACAGCAGCACTTTCTTTAAGAAAACCATTGTTACAGGATTGACTTGAATCACTTTGTGAGTACACAGTTAAGGTACATGTAAGTAACCAGTGATTGATGATCTTGAGTTGTTACCAGTTCTCTGTCACACTGGCAATCACTGACTGGTTTGAACAGAGGTGGATTTAGGGAAGAGGGAGGACACATTTACTCCTCCTCCTCCTCCTGTATCAAAAACCAATGTGACATAACTTAAGTACAATTTGCCCCTCTTAATTGTCAACTTGTGCGCACCCCTCAAATTTTAAACCAATTTTCGGAATCTTGCCCTCCACAAAGCCTGGATCCGCCCCTGGGATTGAATACTACTTTTTTGGGAAGGTTCATTCATACAGTTGTATATAATTGACCAAGTGATTGCTATGGCTGATAGAACAATATACTCTTTAAAAGTAATCTTACTTCTGTTTCAGGGCAGCAGCAGCGAAATCTTCACCAGTGGTCCAAGAGTCGACCTGGACGTTGATAGGATCAGGTTCTCCAGGAAGCCTGGTGACCAGGGACATATTGGCCTGCAGTTGGTGTGCCTTCCACTCCAGGAGACTTGGAGGATACGTCCGGCTACCCCTAGACTCGATGGCATGAGGGTCACAGGAGAGCAGCTTGTGCTGACAGTAGGCCTTGTAACCGTCGTAGGCATGGTCTGACACAAACCTGAAGGTATAAAGATCATTTTGAAATCAAAGTATGCTCTAGAGGTCTATTATCAATGAATTAAAAGAAAGGATACAAAGAAAATTAAATTTAGGCAAACAGAATCACATACCCTTTCACAATAAATGACAGGTAAAATATTATTTTTCCTCTTTGTCTTTTCTTTGCCAGTCTGTCTGTCTGTCTCTCTCTCTCTCTCTCTCAGTCTTTCTCTTTTGTTCTCTCTTATAAACTAGATGGATCTTCGACTGCGCGCAATCGAGAATGATGCCTCCGCCAAAGAGCAATTTTACAAACCAAAACAGAAGCAATTTTTTAAATTCAAGTTTGATAGTATTCCATTAACAGGTTCTCAGAATACCATGATTACAAGCTATTTTTGCATACATGAGCCCTGCGCCTTTGACCTCATGACCCCAAATCTAATCAGTTCATTGGCTCTGCAAGCTAAATACATGTCCTAAGTTTGATGATAATTCGTCCATCAGTTCTTGAGATAACGCGATCACAAGAACATGGCGTACAGACGGACGGATGACCGTTGCGTTGCAGAGGCATAAAAACTAGTTTCAATTAGTAATCTTATGAATTTAAATGTGTACTATATGTAAACTTCTAACTTCTCACAAAACCCTTAAAGAACACTAAATGACCTGGATCAGATGAAAAGTACATTTTACCCAAACATCTTGACCTTGTGTGGTTATGTGCACCATCTCCACTTACTTGAGGAGGAAGTTGTAAAGCTTGGGGGATGGAGGGAAAGCAGCCATGATGTTGCTAAGCAACAGCCACGCCCTCTCCTGGATGTTGTTGTTGGTGTTGTTCCATGTCTGGCTGCAGACCTGACAGTAGATCTCATCACGAATGTTCCTGTTGTTCAAACCCTGAGGGGAAATTGAGAAAAACCAACAAATAATTTCAGTAATGATGCCTAGTTTATGCTCCTCCCAAAGAAAAGACAAAGTTTGAGCTCATGATATTAATGTATTTTGCAATCTATCAGTTGATTCACTCATTCTGTGGCATAAATCACCCTTGATAATTTAAGGGAACACCTGATATTGACAAATTGTGGTACTGTCTCATATCTCTTTGTGGTACACCTACCATTTTGTTAAACCAACCCTATCAAGAGATTGTTTTCATTGAAAAAAGTGTGGAAATAATACTTTCATATTCATCCTACTCATACATTATAACATCTTTACTTATTTTCATTCAAAAGTATGTTTCTTAGTATTTCTTATTATTTGCAGGTATAATTCTGGGTTCATCATAACCTAATCATTCTCTATTTTCATTCTTTACTATATGTGACCCGGCACCACAAAACCAACAAAAAGTCGCAACCAGCGATTCTCCGTAATCAGCTAAAATGTCAATTTAGGTGAAAAAAATAGATTTTTGTTTTTTTGCATTTTCTGAAAGAGTGGTCTTTTCTGTACCTAGTATCAAAATTTGGAAGTCTAAAACATAGTAGAAGATGTGTTTTAAACGGTTTTTCTAGACCAGTTTTTTTCGCACAGCCTTCGGTCTCTTCCAAAATTTGATCACTTTTCCCGAGCGAAATTATCGTAGTCCGGAAATGGTCGGTCGTTGCTAACGGGTCGTGCTACGCGGGCTGTGATTGGTCCGTTATAGCAATCAGTGCGGCGCGCCATTTTGTTTGTATCCGCTTTCACATCCGAGTTCCAGATTTGCGTTCGTCTTATATTCTCCGTTAACGACTTCGAGTAGCTTGCCCGGGTAGCTTGATTGTACATCACATATCCAGAATTTGTTGATCAAGAGTAAGAACATTATTATATTTTATACATTTGAGAGTGACAAGTTGCGAAAAAGTCTACAACGTCGTTACAATGCCAGGTTTTGTACGTGAGCAGAGCCGTGGGATGGTACCGGGGTGCACCAACGCAGATGCCCGGGTAGCTCGGGCGGTCAACGAAGCGATGATGCGGGGGCTAGCTGCGGGGGATCAGGCCAACCTTACAGCTTTGCTTACTGAACACTTCGGGCAAGACAGCGACGAAAGAATTCCTGATAATGTGGTTACAAATAATTGCCCAGATGTATACAAAACAAGATAGGTGACAAGCAGTGTTATGTAAGGGGGAACAAAAAGACTCCGGGTCCACCATGAATAGGCATTGTCTAGTGCAGGTGTCTCGGCACTATGTTGCAGTTCACTTAATCTGTCCAATTACAACTCTATACATTTACAACATAATAACTTTTGAAAGACTTAAGTCCACACATTGAAACCTCAGAAACATAATGAACAGACTATGTTTGACCATCAGGCCAAATTTCAGCCTAATCTGAAAATCTCTTCATAGTGGTTGCTATGGCCTTTTGATTCACCCTTCTATTGATCTCCCTGTGGTTTGCTTGCTCCGCATGCTTGAATAGCCCCAAACTTTAAAGCTCTCTTTCTCACAATTTAATACCAGTAACCTCCCTCACCAGCTCTTTTCATTCACTAAATTGAAAGGGTTAGGAAGCTTCAATTTGGACAAGTAATATACCATTTTAATGAGGAGAACTTCTTCTTTCATAATCAGATGAAATCAGGAAAATAATTTTTTGCGACTTTTTGGTGGTTTTGTGGTGCCGGGTCACATATCCTAATTATAATAAATTTCAGATTTGTACAGCTACTTTGAAAGGGGAAATACATTTATATAATCAATCATCATCACTTTCATTACTACATGTATAATCGTTTAACGTATGTTTTTCCAACAGGGTTTTCCGCTGGGATGGATATTTCATTTCCATCTTCGCCTTTTTTTCCAATGCCCTCCAGTCTTCAATCAGTATTCAATCAAATTAATCAAACGAAATAAAAACAAATCAATAGACCAGCACGTGGCTGCAATGACCCTGAATATCCACAGATCTTCAAAACATGAAGAGTATCCACTTTGTACATTTTGAAATAATCACTCCTACAGCGATGGAGGTTATACATAAATAGCCTTTGTTCCCCCTTTTCAAAGAATACTTCCACCTGTGTATCATGGAGTGCACTGCTTGTGCATAAATGAATAATGATTACATAACTTTCATGAGCATGTATCAAGTTTGTCTCTGTGTATTTCACAATTTGGTCTGCAATGACCTTTATCTGCTCATGCTCAGACTGCAGCTATGAACTGGCTTATTCATTCCTACCTTCTGTACAATGTAGTTGCCAGTGATAAAGTCCTGAGTTTTCTTTGCAGGGTCATTGCCGGGGTCAGCAGTCATGAGAAACCTGAGGATGAGCTTGAAGACAGCTACGGCCTCATCGTCATCAGCCTCGTTGAGGGTATGGAGACCTGTAGCGATCGGTACGTCTTGATAGCCAAAGCCATCACTCTTGTGAGAAGAAGAAAAAGGAATAATGTTGAAATGATTTTTTTTTTTTTTTTTTTTTATTGTACTGGTTAACCCATTGTCGACCGGAACCTGGTGGCTCCTGTATGGAAGCCTATGGGAATGACAGAATTCAGTAATTAATGGGTTAATTGCTTTTTTTAGTTTAACCCTGGTTAGTGGATGTGCAATCAACTTTTGAATACATGTATGTCTGTATTATTAGGATTACTGGAAAATTTGAAATTTTGTATAACATAACATTTTGTAAATTGTAAATGAGAGCTGTTTTCATGGTAATAAACTCTTATTCATATGAACTTGTCATTGCTTGTCATTACTCGTCATTATTTAATGTTATTTTTTATTTCACCTTTTCCAATGTCTGGAAAGATATGTATCTCATTAAAATTGGATATGAAAATGGAGCTTTTAAAGATGACCATGTTAATGATGATGATAATGATGATGAAGATGATGATGATGATGATAAGAGCAGGTCCGATGACATTGATGTTGATGAACAGAAAGAAGACATGCAAAAAAAAATGCTATCAACAGCACCAATGCGATCATCTAATGAAGATGTGGACATACTGCTGCACATTATTTTATTCTTTCTTGCCTTCTCTTAATACATTTGGGTCTTCTTTTATCATCAGAGTAAGGATTAAAGGAATTGGGTAACTTTGTCTCAGATTCTCAAACAAAATTCTAGATTTAGCTCATTCTGCAATGATAATTTTAAACCTTTAGGTCAGTCAGGAACCCCATGACTTTTACAAGCCGAAAGCCTGATTATCAAGATATTTGTGATTGGAAATTGAAATCAAATTTTGCGCGTTCCTAACAGATTTCATAACACTACAGTCTATTGGGGAAAACAAGTATGGTAAAACTGGTCACTCAAAGATTTTTACTCTTTTGAGGTACTTCTTGATCATTTTGAAGCACAATTTTTTTAGTGCATCAATATTACACCTTATCACAGACACTGATAACATGTAGGGCAGTGCATCTCAGATTTAGCATCGTTTAAACGATGCCTTTAAAATGACAGACAAGGTACTCACCTTGAAGTAGATATTGACATATTTAGAGAAGGGATGGTCATTGATGTTAGCTGGGAAGCTGATAGGTCTCTCCTGACGGGCTACTTGACCTACCACCTTGATCAAGTTTCTCTCATTGTGTGGTGGACTCCAACCTGTAAGGTAGGAATGAAAGCAAAATATGAAAGCAAAATGTATAATAATGAATGGATCTAGAATGTGGTAGGGGAAAAAAATCATTTGTACTGTTTATATGCTGATGGTAATCAAGATGATGGGTCATTATAATATGTCTGGCACCAAGTATGGACACTAGACTCAACAGCAATGTGAAAGAGAGAAAAAAAACGGCCTTAAAAAGGCTTTTTTTTTTGTTTTTGTTTTTGTTGATATGTAGTCACCTAGGACTACACAAAGACTTGTCTGGAACCCACAATTGTTGAAAATCATAACCTTATCACATAGATGTAGAATCACATCGTTGGCTATGGAGCTGGTAAATGCATGTGCCATCTTGATGAGGGATATTGTTAGCTAAGCTTTCATTAAGATATGTCAAAAAAATAACTTTTATTGAGCAAAAAACAGTAACTATTATCCATTCTGCATTACCGACACCTCTTTTCATGCCACAACATTTCGCCAACTTCTCATCAAATTTGTGGTAGTGTGAAAGAGCCTATCTTACCCCTTTGTAATAGCAGACTGAGTTCATAGGGAATGTCCACCCTGGACACATCTGCTGATTGGGTCGGTAGAGATGGAGGAGGAGGAGGAGGTGCTCTGCTGGCGGCCATCTTGGATGCTGCTAGGCGACTCGCCTCTTTCCTTCTCTCTTCCTCAATCCTCCCTCTTTCCTGCTGAATGCGGAGCTTCTCTCTCTTCTCCCGCTCTACTCTCGCCTCTCTTGCCCTCTTCACCATCTAGAGAAAACACCAATATATACTTGTTACTGTAACATCAAAGAATTGAATGAATATATCAACATAAATCGAGATCCATAGCAAGATAAATATAATTTTTGTGATAATCAATACAACAAAGGATTCAACATTAAATCCTCAATATGACAAAGGGTTAAATTTTGTACTTCAATATTTGTGAATTCTTGATGATTCTGGCTCACTATCAATATAAGTATTTTATACTAGTAGTGCTTGTATATTTCATTTGCGCCCACACCTTCCTCTTCTTTATATCAAGGGATAACAGCATCGCACCACCTGCCCCGTTTTACAAGTTGACCCAAATAATGCCTGCTGCAGGACCGAGTCTTTCAGAATGGTTCTCACCCTACACTCTTACACCATCTCTCCCTCCCTCCCTCTCTCTCTCTCCCTCTATATTTGTTTCTTTGTCACTCTCTCTCTCTCTTTCTCTCTCTCTCTATCTTTCTCTATATATCTACATATCTCTTTCCCTCTATCTTTTTCTCTTTCTCACTCCCTCTCTCACCTGTCTGTCTTTCCCTCACTTTCCAACAAAACTCAGCAACTTACCACAAGGTATCTCCTCCTCTGCAGCCTGCCCCTGTAGAGTGCCTGGAACAGGACCACACCCTTCAGAATGGTCCTTACCCTGCGCCTCACCAGGTACCCCCTCATGTGGGCCTGGAGCTGGACCACGGTGTAGCGGATGAGGTGGTACTGGCGCCGGGCCAGGAACCCTCTGAGACGGCGCTGAATCACCAGAACTGCCTTCTGGATGATCTTGGAGCGTTCGTACTCGAGGTGATTCTCTAGGGATTCCTTCATGAACACCTATCAAAGAATTCAACAATGACAATGATTATTACTTGTTAAGCTACGGTCACAAAGGTTCGTACGAATCTCCTGTTTTTCCATGGTCTGAAAATCGTTTGTACGGCGTTCATAGCAGTTCGTAATGGCATTTGTGACCGAGGCTTTTGTTACACTTTCAAATATTATTTTTCCTGATGATCTGATTTATGATGATCCTGTATATGAAAATATTGCATCAACACTACGCCTTGGGGAGCTTCCCTGTCACAACATTGAACAGATTACATGTATTTACAGACCATGCCAAAAATTATTATTAAAGCTCACATATAAACTAATTCACACAAATGTTCATTTCATAAGACTATCATCCTGTGAAACAACATAGAGACATAGCTTCGATAGGATTTGAAAAAAAGGGGACATCAATCCATTGTCTGATCATTTTCATCAGATGCAAGTCGTCATCATTATTCCCCACCATCATTGTCATTTCCGGGTATCATCTGGGTTTTTTTTAACCATGGGGTCAGAGGTTGAATTTTCCCAAAACTGCCCTATTCCATGCAGTTCCATCCAAATCAATTACAGAATATTTTCATCCAAGTTCAGTTTACAGAACTCTCTAAACAGGGGGCAATAAGCAAATTCGACCTATGACCTTTTACCTTTGACATTCCCAGTTGGTAGTCTCCTCTGAACCTGTCTCCAGCCCTGAATAAGATCTCCTGACAGAGCTCCTTGGCCGTCGCTCGGAATGTGATGTGTGCGCTGATCAGGAACCGATATCTTAATTCACATACAGAAGATTAAATATTGGGAATTGTTTTTCATTCACTGTATGTAGAAGACAATTGTAAACAATCATAGTCTTTGAGGTACGGAAGTTGAGAAAGAATAATAGCAATGATGAGAAAGAAGGAGAAAATGCAGACCCAAAGGGACAAAGAGACGGAGAAAGATATAAATAGATATGGAAGACAAGAGACAGTGGAATGGAGAAGACAGATAAAGAGAGAAGGGACATATATAAAGAGTGTACATTTGAAAAGTTATCAGTGGTAAACGTGGACATACATTGTAAACCCAATCCACCTATATTAAAGTTGACTCTAGTCAATGCTTCTCATTGTCTTTAACATTTCTTTCAAGTTTACAATCACCGAAAACTATTTTGTTCAATATATAAGAAGTAATCCTTAGGACAACATTTATTTTAGGGCTACCTTGATCACATATCTTTTATCAAATTCGCAATAATAATATCTTTCTTTTATTGCTACATTCTTAAAATATAATATCAGGTCTCTGAAGATAATATACACGTACATGGGAAAGAATGCTGTTAAAAAGTTGAACAAAATAAAAGAATTGATATAAAAACAATGATCTTGAATCTTTATCTTAATTTTCTACTTTTGCTTGTTAAATATTATTATTGATTTCATGTATGTTCGTTTCAATACTGCATTCTGTTTAAAATGCGCTGTACTATTTGTTATAAGTGCACAAAAAAGAATCAATCTATAAATGCTTGTTCAATTATTTTTCGGAACAGTTTGGGTTTCAAAAATGTTATTCAACAGAGTCAGCTTTACTTTTTGCATCTGAACTTTTGTACAAATTTTATGAAAAGAAAGAGATAGCTTTAGGAGTGTATGTAGACCTTAGCAAGGCATTCGATTGTTTGGATCACAAAATCTTATTAAGAAAATTAAGTTTTTATGGAATTAGAGGCATTCCATTGGAATGGTTCCAAAGTTATCTGTCTAATAGAACACAATTTGTAAAATATAATGAATCTGACTCTGAATTGCTATTAATGAAGCAAGGTGTTCCTCAAGGTAGTATCTTGGGCCCGTTATTATTTTTGCTCTCATAAATGACATTGTTGAGTCTTCAAGGAAATTACATTATGTACTGTATGCCGATGACACAAACATCTTCTATTCTGGTAAAAATTTGAAAGACTTAATTTTCGAAGCCAATGTTAAACTTCAAAAAGTTGCTAGCTGGTTTTCAGCAAATAAACTAAAAATTAATCAGACCAAAACAAAGTTCATGATATTTAACTTTGGCAAAAAAAATGATACTTTAATTGAAAATGTTAATCTGACAATAGATGGTAACTGTATTGACCAGGTACAATTTGCAAATTTTTTAGGAGTTGCCATTGACAACAAACTTACATGGGCAAAACACATTGAATTAATTTCCAGGAAGATTCGGTCCCAAGTCGGTGTAATGAATAAGCTCAAAAGTTTTCTACCATCCTCTACCATGCTTTCTCTATACTATACCCTCATATATCCTTACCTAACGTACTGTAATTTAGTGTGGGCGAGAACGTCTAACAATTTATTAAAGCCCCTTATCATACTTCAAAAGCGGGCTGTTCGGTTGTGCTGCAACGCTTCCTTCAGGGCGCACACCTCTTCATTATTTAAATCCTTAAATTTACTCAAACTTCCAGATATTCTTTCTCAACGCACTTTATTATTTATGTACAAACTCCAAAATAATTTGCTACCCGTAACATTTTATGACAGTTTTCATTTGAACTCGGATGTCCACTCCTTTAATACAAGAAAAAAAAAAGAGTTCCATCTACCAAAATTCACTAACTCATTTTTGCAAAATAAATCAATTAGATACCAAGGTCCTCACAAATGGAACTCCATGTCAAGTTATTTAAAGGGTATTAGGAACCACAACGCATTTAAACTTAAACTAAAAAGAACAATACTTGCCACTTATTGATTTATTGAAATACATAATTGATTCATATATTTTGTTAGCATGTAACATTATTATTTTTGTATTGTATTGTATTATACTATCTGTATGTTTTTATGTTTGGGGTTGCTTGTTTACAAGTTTTTAACTTATTTTAGCAATCCCGGTATTTATAATGATTTCATTTGTAATGATTTCATTTTGATGTTTTTATCTTTTGCTGAATAAATGTGAATTTGAATCTCTCAAAATGTTGCTAATTCAATGATTTTAAGTTTATTTTTCTTGTTAGAAATCCTGGCATCAAACACGATATAGTCATAAAATGAAAATGGATGCAGTTTGTGCAAAAAAAATGCCATTTCTTCTTATGCATCTGGCATATATATTTCAGAGCTCTGAATCAAGAGTTACTGAGCCAAACCACAAAATGTTTAATGATTGCCAAAAGGGGATAAGATTTTCCTACTGACCTGTTCATGAATGAGAGGAAGGTCATCCTGATTGGGAAGCCATTTCTTCTGATGCGTACCGTCTCCAGCATGCCACTATACCTCAGCTGGCTCAGTACGATAGGTGTGTCAAACAACATGGGGGCCTTCTCCTCGTTGGGTTTGATGCAACGCACAAAGAATGGATGACATCTGGAAGAAAAAAAATCAGCATTCAGAGGTCCATGTTACACTTTGTACTGGTGATATGGTCGTTGGATTTGTATTTGCATGGGTTTGTCTTTTAAACTTAACCTGTTGATTACTGAATCATCTCATTCCCATAGGCTTCCATACAGGAGAAACCAGGTTCTGGTCGGCAATGGGTTAATATCCATTTGCAGAGTTAATGCCCTTTAGCCTTCTCAACAGACGATACCTTCTTAACCCATCAAATCCATCTGAAATTGGATATATCTTGGGATTAGCCCACTGGACATACATATCTATTGACTATGAAGCCTCCATCAATGGGTTAACATACATGTACCTGCCAGCCTTTCAAAGCAATAATTAGGAATCTCTCAAGGCAAAATTAGGAATAAAGTCATTTTGTATACTTTTTCTCACAGAAGTTTAGACATAAGAGGAATCTAGGATCCATATCATTAGTTTGAGGCCCAAAAAGTAGGAATCATTCCTCCACCATTGGAATAGTTGGGAGCTATGGGTAAAGCAATCATCTGAGGTTAAAAGCTCTCACTTGTTCATGTTGTTGATGAGCTCCAGGAGGGACTCATTGAATCTGGTAGCCACTGTGGAGGGTCTCATCTTCCTCATGCCTGAAGGGCCACTAGCCCCCATCATAGATCTCCTCTGCTCGACTGTCTGCAGTAGCTTGAACATGTCTGATAGCACCTGTGGTATAAATCAATTCAAATCAATGATATCGTTATGCATTACATAATTATCCAAGGGACAAGCCTGTGATAGGCTTTTGACCTTTGTTTGTTTGTTTGTCAATCCACATTTTTGTAATGTTTATTTGTTATTACTTTCTAATGGAATCTAGTACTGTTTCTTTTATTGGTGTTGAATTTCTGTATACCTTTACTACATTTTCATGATTATAGGTTTTTTTTATCTGTATTTAAACTGGTTTGAACAAGTTCTAAACCGATTCCTGCTGTTCTTGAACGTTTCCATGACCTCTGGTTTGAGCATGTCCCTGTACTTGCTCAGTATAACACTGTCTCAAAGACCCACCAATCTACCCCTTGGTCATCACAGCACCCAATTCACTTCAGACTTATTCCTTGGCCTTTCTATACATGTATTTAAACTGGTTTGAACGAGTTCTAACCCGATTCCTGCTGTTCTTAAACATCTCCATGACCTCTGGCTTCAGCATGTCCCTGTTCTTGCCGATGACGTTGTCCAGCTGGTAGATCACGCGTCCTGCGTAGTGCTTGATGCAGAACTCCAGACGAGGCTGCTTGGGGCGACCGTATGACGAGTTGGAGGAATGGTGGTAATGGCACTTCTCAACAAACGCTTTCTCTGTGCCCTGTATTGATTGATAAAGAACCATGCAATTTTTGTAATTCAAGAATAAAAAGGATTTGAAAAAAATGTAATATTCATCTTCAATTAGTCGACCCAACAATGAGGACTCTGTCATAAAAGATATTTATATGCATTACTGTCTGTCACTTTCTAAGCATTAATTCTTATTTGAAGTAATACATACTTGTATAAATATATATATTGTTTGCATGTATCTTTCAAATGATTTTTTCCATATTTGTAAAAATTATTATGCCTATGTATTGTAAAACAAAATATTCATGTACCATGTGAATGAAGTTTTCTAATAAATACAAATACAAAGCCATTAATGTTGTAGAGATGAAAATAGATTCTGAAGCAATAGACATACAACTGTGCTTTTGATACTGAACAACCCAAAACAATGCGTGCTGAATGTGTGAAGCAGGTATGGGTTCTATACCTACAACATAAAGTCTATTTTATGACCATCTACAGCTACATTTGAAAACTAGATGGAATTCGACTGCGCGCAGTCGAAAATGATGCCTCCGTCATAGAGCAATTTTCCGAATTCAAGTTCAATTGTAATCCATTAACAGGTTCTCAGAATATCGTGATTACAAGCAATTTCTCATATACATCGATAGAAGAAGCGACTCGGAAAGTACGGATCGAGCATCATTTTTTACCACTTGGAGATCATCTTTTACCACTTGGAATTGCATATATTCGTGTGAATCATCTCAATATGTTGCTATTTTTCTGCTGAGCTGATATCCAGTATTCTTGCCACTTCTCTAGAACTTATATCGTAAGTTTATATATTGCATGTTTTTTACGACTCTTCGTCTCCGATATACGTAGTCCCAGACATGGCAAGTAAAGTACGTTCGAATAAATATCATGGTAAACCTGGAGAAAAAACTTTTAAGTACAAACTGCCCAAAGGGATTACAAGTGGAAGTATTTCCTTTTCACTCAGCCTAATTTTCAATTGCCATAAATCTGTGCCCCAGGGACTTTCGCCGACAGACTTTTATTTGGGCGAACTATCACAAATTTATCCCGATTTGAACATTGAGATAGGTCGCCATTTTGTAATCATCGGCGAACTTGATCGTACGAACCATTCAACATCTTCAATGTCTAACAATAGTTCTATTGTCAGTATCAACAATGATGAAGGCACTCAAAGTGAGGATCACGACCCTGTACGAAACTGCATGTTATGTAACTTGATGTGTGACGTAACAGAGAGCATTTGTATGAAATGCAGATGTATCAATCAACGACTTGATCAACTTACAATGGATATGAAACAGGTTAAGCACGCCATTGTCGCTATGCTTGACAACCCACAGTCAAACACGTCATCATCTCAACGACCTCCATTTTCAAGCACCCGCCAAACGTCACAACCGTCACCCCCAGGCACATCCAGTCTACCAGTCCATCCTCCAAGGCCACGGGAGGGACCATCATCATCTCAACCCCCAGGGATACCATC